>JARKIC010000808.1:0-190623 GCA_029378375.1 Mycena olivaceomarginata | reverse complement strand
ACATGGTCTGGTCGGCGCAGCGCAAGCTCGTCGGTGGTGCGCAGCGACTCTGTTTCATGCCAGAGACGCAGGAAGGAACACCGCACGAGCTTGGGAAGCACGTCGTATGTCCAGTTTCGCCACTGTTTGCTGGCCTGAGCCGCGGGCCTGAGCGCGCGCTTTCTGCTTATTGGGCGACGGGTGATACTCCGCGACATAGGGGCTGGCGTCGCTCGGCACATCGCGCTGCCGTGAGGGAGTCTGCGGAGTCTGCGGAGTTTTGGGCAGGGGACGGATCAGACGATGTCCGAGCGTCTGTCCTTCGCAGCTCATATGTCAGAATAACCAGTAACGGTTGGAGGTTGCCACAGGGCTTAATGCGTTATCGTATGGATAGCCTAACATAGCATAACATAGGCATAACATGTTATCTGTGGGTGACTATAGGGTAATATGTAGTCAGGTGATCTCCGGACCCGGAGGACAGATGTCAGGTGATCTCTGAGCTGGCCGAAAAATGTAACAGGTTATAATAGGGAAATAAAAGAAGGCACTAGCAAGGCTTGAACCCAAGCCTTTGACTGATCTTATATAAGAACAGTGCCAGGGCTCTAACCACTAGACCAAAGGAGTTGTATAGATTAGAGGCATTGATCTCAATATATGTTGCCTCTCACCTCCCATATTTATTGTTCTTCATACCTCATACCTCTAGCTGCCTATATCCCAAGCCTATGGCATACAAGCTACCCTTTGGTGCTCTGGTTGTGGAATTTACTACTCATTGCCAAAAGCACTGTGTTTGGGAAATTATTTTGTGTTTTGCCAGGCCAATGAAGCCCCTAACCAAAAACAGCCTTCATAAAAAGGCATTAGATAGCCTTGGAAAGCATCAGAAAGCCAGAAAAATTGTTTGACACTATTCACTACAATTTTTCAAGTATTCAGCACCAATCAATAAATATTGGGACATAGAGGCAACAATATTGAGATCATGCCTCTAATTCTATACAACTACTTTGGTAGTGGTTAGAGTCTTGGCGCTGTTCTTATATAAGATCAGTCAAAGGTCTTGGGTTCAAGCCTTGCTAGTGCCTTTCTTTTATTTCCTATTATAACCTGTTACATTTTTCGGCCAGCTCAGAGATCACCTGACCTCTTGTCCTCCGGGTTCCGGAGATCACCTGACTACATATTACCTTATATAGTCACCCACAGATAACATTGTACGCCTTGTTATACTATATTAGGCTATCCACTGATAATGTATTAAGCCCTGTGGCAACCTCCATCCGTTAACTGGTTAATCTGGCCTTATGTGGTGCCATTCGCGCAGTAAATTGTCGGCGGATGGCTAGTGGACGCTGTCCGTCTGTCTGACAGGTGCGCAGGGCGATGGACTGGCAACGGCGTTCTGGCGGGCCGGGGCAGCGCGTCGTCGCGAAGGAGATTCACCTCCTTGTCTGAAAATCGGAGGGGCATTCTGTGGAAGAGAGTCAAGATAGGTATGTGCGGGATCAAGTTTGCCACTCACCCCAAACAACGTGTTTTTTTGGCCGATGCCACCGAAACTCTGCAGCTTTTGAGCACCCGAGATGGCAGGCACGAGCACCCAGACTTATAGTCGTACATTTTGTGTATGTATCAATTACATTGGGACACGTATAGTCGTACATTTTATGTATGTATGTAGTTTATGTACTTTAATGAAGAGCGGTGTCAACCGCGCCATAGAATGTGCGGGTGGGGATCGGTGAGGGTGGCGCCCTTCTACGAGCCTCGCGCTGCGCCTCAGCCTCCATCGCCTCGAGCTCCTCAAACCACATAGTGTCTATGAGAGTCAATGAGAAAGAGTTCGTCAAAGACTGAAGGGCAAAAACGCACGCTTGCAATACTGGCGAATACACTTGATGCTGAGAGGTTCTGCATACCAGGGGTTGCGGAACACCAAGTGAATCGTGGTGCGGTGTAAAGTGGGCGCGAAGGAATCCGCAGTGCTGCGTGTATAGAACGCCACACGGTCTCGCACTACACCGCGTCGTAAGGCTTAAGACAAAACACAAAAAAAAAACATACACTTGTTATCGAAGGTGACGCGACGCAGGTCGTGTTCGGGGAACGGGTTCTGCAGCGAGGTGCTGAAAGCCCGCTGACCGACCAGCCGCGTGCGACGGTCCTCAGGGAGGTCCAGGATCCTTCTTGTAAATGTCCCGGATTTTGCGCTTCGTGCTCAGACGGTCTTCGTACTCGTCCGTGGCCTCGTATTTGTGGCCAAAGTCGCGGTCGAAGGCAGCCGCGGCTTCGTAGTATGCATCGAGGGGGCCCGGTGGTTGGTGAATGGGCAGCTATCACTAACTGAAACGTCGTCAGGACAAAACCCACAGAGGCAAAAACACCGAGGTACTCACTTGCACGATGCCTGAGCTCGTCATTTGATACTCGCGCCTAGTCCTCCTCGCGATGTATGAGCTGACGTCGGTGTCGGGCTCCGACGGCCCGAATCGCTCTGTATAGTCGGCGGCTGTAGACTGTTAGTGTTGGGAAATCATTGGGTGGCATTGCATTACGAGACGGTGGTATTTCAGTACTTTCGCAGCGTTCGTGGGGTCGCCCTCTGAAAACACCAAGTTAGAAAAGTCCTTGAGGGGGGGAGGGGGGTGAAACGTACCAGCGACGGCCTTGGCCTCGGAGACCTCTGCGCTCAAACTGGCGGCTTTCGTTTCGTAATCGTCTATCCAGTCGTGGGCGGGCGTGCTGGGAGGGCCGAGGTGTGGTCGAGGCGGCTACAAAGCCCGACCAGGGGCGGGAGCGAGACTTGTTGTCGGTGGTGCGAACGGCTGGCATGTAGATGTGAGTAAGAGAAGTGGCAATCAGAGGACGATTACTCACCTCGAGTCCTTGCGCTTTGGATATCTCTGCCATTGTTTCTTGAATTCCACGATTACCACTTATGGCCCTATCTCCGCTGGCCCAAACTGGTGTATTGGAGAAAAGTTACCGCTGCGTTAATTCTATCGTACAGTTACATGAATGTGCTGCTACTGAATGTATGTCCACGGAAGGCAACGGTTTGGTTGTTCGACAAGCAGAGGCTATTTGTGGGGAAAAATCCATACGAACCGTCTATGAACCGGACGCGCAGTACGTACGAGGGATAATCATGGAGAGCGAGAGGCACAACCTGCGCGTACTCCCCTAGGCGACTCGACGAGCCCTCCGCGTCTGGACCGATCACGACGACGCGCTGCGCGGTCTCCCCAAGCGGATGTCCTTCATCATCCGTGCGGAGGGGTTTGACGCAGCTCTTATCGATGGGGTGCATGGTTCCATTCTTGCCAATGGAACAAACATCGACTTTCTTTGCGTCTCGAGGTATTGCGGAGGTGGGTAGCACCCACCCCTTACGTCCCTCACAATTTCGCACAGCGGCGGATGTTTTCTTCAACTTCAAAGTCGCGATGGCCGATCACTTGCAACGTCGAGCCGTTTGAACGCGAGCTCTGGCAGGCAAAGCCATAAACCTGTGTCCTCGCCTAGAAGAGGAGTGAATAGAGATTTAACAAAAAAACTTGCGATGAACGCACCTTCGAGCGGGGGCTGCCACTGCGAAGCCCATACCGCCGCATTCGCCGGGGTGGGAGTTGTAGATCGCGGAGGAGCTGGTTCTTTTTCGGTGTCGCTGCGGAAGGGGCCTCGATAGGTGACCGCGCGTGGATTTGAGGGTGGTTCCAGCTCCCGCGTCCCGTATATAGAATATCATACGGAAAAAAGCGGGCCTCCTCCAAGGGTCTCATCGTCCTAAGAACTGGTGAGAAAAACATATCGAGGTCAAATGAAACTTGCCTCAAATGCCTGACGTGCTCGATGGGGACATGGACGGTCTCAAGAGAGTGGTCGCCCCGAATCGTAACCATTATCCCTGCGACATCAGGGTCCCGCAAACGCGTGTAAGTCGGCTCCTCTGGTTTGACGAGCTTCCCCGTGCGACTCTTGTGATGCGGCTGCTTGCCGTGGTTCACCTCTTCGGCCTGACACGCCAAAGAATCCAGTGCCGCTTTCTTGAGGCGGTCACTGCGCTCTTGGCTGTCAAAGTCGCCGATGATGATCCCAATGAAGCCTTTGTGTGGGATAACGATGAAACCCTGTGTGCCTTTCTTACCGAAGCCTTTGGTTTCCCTTGATGGTATTACAAAATCCACCGGTTTCGCAACCATGACTTCGATCCCTTGGAAGCCACGCTGGCTCTTGTCCGGCGGGGAGAAAGGTAGGGCCGACGATACTGGTTGGTTGGTCGTGGCGTAGCTTTGACTCCAGCCAGCAAAGGGCAGTTTCGTTGCCATATCAGTCCAACGATCGTCGAAGTCCACATCCGAGCAGCGAGCTTTGAATGAATGCAATTGCTCGTCAGAGAAGGTTGTGTTTGTCTAAAAAAAAAAACTGATCAGTGGGGAAAAGCAACAAGTACACCCAAAAGACCTACGTCGTATAACTGTAAGAACCCATCTTGGTGAAGGTGAAAAATGACACCACGTCGGTTCTCGTGCTCCCCTCTCGTAACGCGCACGGAGTCCCCGATGGCCCATTGACGAGTAACATGGACAATGCTGATGATGAAAATTTTGTTCCCGTTGGACATGGTGCTCGGCAGGGTCGCACCAACGACCTCAGAATTATTGGGGACGGCGATTGTGAGGAAACAGCCATCGATTTGCTCCACCCTGCCCGTGGCGCCGACATACAACCCTCCAGAAACCACACGAACTCGGTCGTGGATCCGGAAATTGTAGTACAAATCCAGACCGTGACGCTTGAGCTGCGCTAGGCCGACGTCGATGGTCTTGTTGTCGGGAGTGATCACCCTCGCCATTGAAACGCGCTCATTCGCTATTCGAATGTCGCGCACGCGCTCTATCGTGCCGACCGAACCCTGCGACTTCCCTGTCACCACCACAACGCGATCCCCAGCGTCGAGAGCGGGAGAGGGCTTGGCGAGGGTGTGTTGCACGAGGCCGGACAATTCGGCATCCGCGAACAACGCAATGTCCGCGAACGTGGGGTCGACTCGTGGAAACCACCTCTGCGACATGGGAAACGGTTGCTTTCGAACTTTAAGACGTCCGTCTTGGATAGCCGCCAAGTCGGTCACCGTTAGGACAAACCCGACGCGACAGTCGAATGCCTTTGGGGCGCGAACCCAAGTGTGCACTTTGACGTCGACGTCTTCCAGCATTTCCAAGTGTCGCTGGCGTTCGAATTTTGAGATCTGCAGACCGGTGCGCAGATGCTTGGCCCTGTTGTAGAGAACAAGCTCCCGCGGGCTGAGCATCTCCCGGGGCGTACCCGCTTCCCCTGCCGCCTCTCTGGCCACGGCCGCCTCTCTGGCCACGTCCCGCTCGTAAAGCGCAATCTTGTCCGCGTTCTGGAAGTGGGCTACCCACTTTTCTACTTCGCCGGCATCGTCTTTGTTGCTGGGCAAACGATGGACGAAGTCATCGTGCACCGCTGTGTCATCTACAAAATCTGAAAACCACGGTCAGTAAGCCCATATCTGAAGAAGGATGAAGATTGGCAATGCGTACCCCGGTCTTCCTTCGTCTCCTGCTCGTCCCCCTCATGCTCCTCCTCTGCCTCCTCGTCTGAGTCCTCGGCCTGGTCATCGAGGTACTTGCTGACGTGGTCGCGGATTCGGGCGGCGACCTGAGTAAGCGAGGAGGGAGGGGGAAGGTGCTGCTCCTCCTCCTCGGGGTCTGAATCGTTGTCTGGCGGGAACAATTCTGAGGCGAGCTGGGAAATGTGTCAGTGAAGGAGAGTGGGACTCGATGGAACAGACCTCAGAGTTTGAAGAGCCGAGCAGCGTCTCCTCCTCCTCCTCCTCCTCCTCCTCCTCATCGACGTCCATCTAAAAAATCTCGCAGTCAATAAGGTTCGCAGAAACAAATGAAAAAGCATGCTCACATCTTGGGCCGGCGGGATGAGCCTGATCTAATGCATCCCGTAGTCAGTAAAGTTAGTAGAAATAAATCACAAGGCATACTCACATCTTGCGCCGACGGGGTGGGACTGCGAGCAAAGCCTCGGAGAGGCGGCGGGGTGGGAATGCGAGGGCGGGGCCCGCCCGTTCGCAGCCATTGTTCGTGCGCCTCGGCGAGATTCTCGCGCGCGAAAAAGTCCGCCTCTTCTCGGCGCACCTGCGCCTCCATTCCTTCGTCGTCATCGTCCTCGCCGCTGTCGTACACTTCAGAATATCAGTCTATGCTTCCGCTGAATGCTGGAACGCGTGTACTCTCAGAGTCCGTGTCGTCTTGCGCTTGGTCGTCAATGTACTGCGACCACGAAGGAGTCCCCTCCGCATTGTCGCTGGCGTCCTCTTCCACTGGAAATCGTAGGTAAGTACGGTATTTCATTAGTTCGCTGAATAGCTCACTGAGAATGTCGTCAAGGGTGGGCGCGTGCGTGCGGAGTCTATGTGCGGGCGGCGTCAGCGCGTTAGATATACGACTTGGACGGGCGCGGCGCCAATTTAATTTTAATTTTTTTTAGAGGGCGGGCGGCGGGATTCGGGCGCGCATTAGACCACTGAGGGTCATAATTCATTTGTATTTCGTTTTGTACTACTATTCTACTGACTACTCTAGCATAAGGACGACTTACTTTGGCGACATGGCGGTCAAGAGCGGATGCGAAGAGTGTGACATGTCACCAGAAGCACCAACATAACGACCAGTGATGGGGCTGATTCTCGGATAGCCCGGACCGCCCGACCCGAGAATCAGCCTCATCAACCATCGCTATCATGGTGTCAATCAGGGCAGCACAGCTTTTCCCTCTTGCTTCCCGACTACCATGTCGCCAACTTGGTTGGGGCAGGGGGTCGAGGGCATGGGCGGCATGAGTCGGGATGGGGCGGGGGTCATGTAAATAATACAAAGATATACTCTATGAGGTTAATTGGTATGGAACCGAGAGTTTAAGGAATTGCGAGGGCGGGCGGGCGGGGGAACTTGAAGACAAGACCAGAGTTTGAGAAATTGCGAGAGCGGGGAACTTGAAGAGACCAGAATTTGAGGAACTGCGAGGGCGGGGAAGTTGAAGACGAGTACGGGCGGCGAGGCTTGAAAGGGGGTACTGAGGGAGAACATAACTTGAAGAAGCTTGACTGCAAGTGGGAGAGGAGGGCGGGATTTTTGGGGAGCGGGCGGGCAGGATATTTTGAGAGTGGGTGAGCGGGATTCTTGAAGACGTGGAGGGCAGCAACAATGGCAGGCGTTGAATAGAGGGAGGGGTGGGTTCGTTAGAGGGGAGGATACCTCACCAGTAAGTGAGCCGTCCCTTTTATACCGTTCCCCTGCTCACATTGTTCCAGGAATATTGCCGCATGCAGCAGCGCTTTGCACTCACATCCCAATTACCCGAAGTTGCGGTGTGCGGCCCCCGAAAAATTAACAATGAATCGCCGGAGCTCGGATTTGCAAGCGTCCAAAGCGCTCACAGAAATGGAAAAAAGGTATGTGGAGCAATTGCCGACGCTGCACCGGGGTAACACCTCACTCAGCAGGTGCGGCACGCGGCCCCGAACCTGAACAATGGCTCCAGAATTTTCAGCCGTCCAAAGCGCTGACGGATTTAAGCAAAGGTGTGTCCAACAATGCGGTAGTTGAGTTCGCTGACCAGGCAACAAATTCAGAACTCTCTTCCAAACGCTCAACTGTTCACCAATTCTACCCCGACTTAATTTCACTATGGCCATGGCCACCCGCCGCTCGAAACGCCAACAGAAAAGAAACCCAGACCCCGACGCGCTACCCCCGCCGCCCCCGCCGCGCCGCATCAAAGGCGCCAAGAAAGAAGCAGCTGGCCCGTCTGTACCGAAAGATCACCGGGCGCGCTCCAAGAACGATGCGTCGCTGCCGGTAGGTATCTGTGGGAGATGCTTTTTTTTTGCTAGCTAACACAACTTGTAAAGATTGTTCCAGCACCAGCACTAGCTGCGAAGCGCAAACAGGCGGAAGCTGGGGGCGACTCCGAGGACGACCACGTCGATAAGAAAGCCAGGCAGACCGCGGACTCGGACGACGAGCGCCCCGCTCCTGCCCCGCCGCGCGACACCGTGCGTTTCGTCTTTTCAAGTCTCGTCCCTTTTTTTGTTTTGACTTGTCTGTTTTTTCAGACCGAAGTCGGTGGCGACTCCCAGGATACCGACGTCGACAAAGATGGCTCGGACGACGAGCACCCCACTCCTGCCCCGCCGCGCGACACCGTGCGTTTCGTCTTTTCAAGTCTGGTCCCTTTTTTTTTTTTTTTTGACTTGTCTGTTTTTTCAGACCGAAGCCACCGACTCCCAGGACACCGACGTCGACAAGAATGGCAGGCACGACACTGTGCGTTTCGTCTTCTCTCAATTTTAGGCCCATTTGTTTAACAGAGCGACATCCAGGACGAGGAGGGCGATGTCCAGGACGAGGAGGGCGACGTCCAGGATGCTGATGAAGCTAATCCAGGCACTGCGGTACGTTTTGATCTTTGTGGGGGAAGACTTGGTTAATTGATTTTCCTGACCAGCATCAGTTCGAAGGCAGCGGTGGCACGGTGTCGGTGAAAGAGCAGAAGCTACAGCAACTGGCAAAGAATTCGCTGCTCTTGTCGCTGCAGTTACCGCCCCAGCAGCAGCAGGTACGTTTCAAGTGCTCTCTTTTGACGCCTTTAACATGTTTCTCAGGTGCCGACTTTCAAGGGGACCATATACGACCCGAACCTCCGGCGCACCGGCAACGCAAGCTCCAGATATCAATACCGAGTATCAAATGGACTGTTGCTCTCGCTCCCGCAGCAAGTATGTGTCCTAGCACTCCTTTCCTGACGCCTTTTAATCTCTTTGAAGGGAACCTCGAGCTTCGAGTCCAACACCGACGCACACCGCGGTCGGTGGGTCCCCCCCCGCGGGGAGGGAGCCCACGACCAAGCAGACGAGGAGGACCTCGAGGTCGCCTCCCGCACAGGGACCCCCTTTCCCGACAACTTCGACGCCGCGCACGACTCCCCCGACGATGACGTCGTCATGCCACTCGACGACGACAACGACAGCGACCACTCGAACTTTTCTACCACGCACGCTGCCGCTGAAGAGGCGCTCAGGCTCAAGAATCGGACGATGACAGACAATGGATGGGTTGCCACCATGGACACTCGCGAGGAGGAAGATTTCGACCTCGAGGAGGACTATCTTCAAGATGTTGCGAAGCCCAAAGGAAAGGGCAAGGCCGCGGCCGTTGAGTCGTCCGACGTTGAGGAGGACCCCTTCCCCGTTGCCTCCGATGATGACGAGGACCAGGACGACGACGAGACTCCCAACGGCCACATCACACCATGGGACGTGTCGCCGGGGCAGCTGTCCTCGGCGCTCTTGAAGGAGGCCATGGCGGCACGAGCTGCGTATCATGCCACCCTCGAGGATATTGCCCGGCGCGGACGCAAGAAAATCTCGAGCGTCCGCATGGCCATTGGCGACTACCCAAAAAGCACCCGGGACGCCAATTCCTGGAACGCCTACCAGATGAAGTATCGTATCGAGCACCCGCGGCCGTCGAAGAGTAAGTCCCTCCCCCCTTGACGTCTTGTTCCTGAACTAATACATCTTCCAGTGACTCGCGAGGAATCGCGAGCCTACGCAAAAGCACGGGAAGACGGCTACAACGCCCTGTTCGCTTCGCTGTCTGACGACGAACGCCGCGATCCGGAAGCTCGCCGCCTCTGTGTCGAGCCGCTCATGAAGTGGCACCGCGAGAAGACTATGCAGGTGGTGGACAACAGGAAGGCAGACGGCGGCGGGAAGGCGCTGATGAATAAAGCCGTAGCACCCCTCATCCACCAGGCAAGGATAATTCCTACTTGGTATGGCCGTTTCCTGACCTGTCTTCAGAGCACGGCAGTAAGCAATAGCCTCGATATCGAAATTTTCGGGCTGGCGCTCGACTGCTACGGCGATAATGCGATTATCTGGGGTGGAGGCGCTCTCTTTCAAGAAGTCTTCAAGCAACACCCGGTGCCTATCCGCAAATTCTTGATCGACATGAAGGCATTGTTTCAGTAAGCCACCTTATCTGGAGGGTGCGTCTTGACCACAAACTGACTGAATTTTCAGAACGACCTCGCTGTATCTGCGGAACCAAGCAGAAACGGCGGAAGCCGTCAGCATGATGCAGCCGGTTCCCATCACCTTCACGCGATTGCCCTCGGAGGCCAGCAACCGCGATGCGCTACGTCGACAACTCACAGGTTTATTTGTGAATCAAATCTGTACGTTCCATCTTTTTTGGCTTAGGGAGGGCACGCGAGAGACTAACAGGGGTATTTTCTTGGCAGGTCTCGTCATGATCGAACGCGGGGAGCTCGAGCTCGAACAAATCAAGACTACATTCCAGAAGATGTCGTGGAAGTGGTCCAACGACGCCTGGAAACACAAGCTTCGGATCGAGAACTGGCCCGCCGCTCTGAAAGAAACGTACCCCGGCCCCGGATTCTCTCTCGGCGTCATCACGGAGAAGGACGACAAGAAGGAGGAGAAGCGCGCGCGGATGGACGCCGTCAAGGCCATGTTTAAGGCCATGCAAGCCGCATATCAGAGCCCAGACGCGGATGACGGGCTCGAATGCACGCGGATTGTTTCGTGGACAGACGGTATGTATGCGCTCCTGCGGTGGCATATACGGCGCTGATTCATTGTTGCAGAGGAAATGGAGCTCGAGGATCCCTCCAACGTTCCGATCGTCAGTTGCGACGATGGAACGGTCTTGTTGCGGGCGTCGGCGTCCAAAGGCCTTCTCGCCAAGATCAAGAAGAGCAAGAAGAAGTCAAGCAAGAAGAGGACTCGAGCGACAGCCAACGCGTCCAGTGTTGACGACACGGACGACGAAGACGAGATGCCACCGCCGCCGCCTAAATCGGCCAAGGGCAAGGGCAAGGCGCCCACCGCCGCTGGCTCTCTCGCCCCCGCTGCCGCCTCCGATGTCGCACCTGTTGCTGGGCGCAAACAAATCAAGTTTCGCTACAGGAACGGCGAGGCGATGTCGGATGTGTTTTCTGCCACCGAGCTGGTCAGATACACGGGTACCCCGACCAACGTCCAGCAGAACATCTTGATGTACAGCGACGCAACGGGGAAGTGGACCCTCTTGCCACCGGGATTTGAGCCGCGGATTTCTCTGGATCTCGAGGCGATTTGCGAAGTATACCGTCTCAATATTGGTCTTCTTTAGTACTGTAGGATATCTGTATGGTAGATTTTTCTGTACCGTAACACATATGTATTGGGGACATCTAAATTACATGCATTTCTTATGAGTCTTGAATGTCGTCTTTGAAAAAATTTGGAGTTGCCGGATAGCCCGGACCGCCTATCCGAGAATCAGCCCGATCAAGTGTAGCTATCATTGCGGCACTGGCGGCAGCACGGCTTTTTCCTCTTGCTTCTCTACCACCATGTCGCCAACTCGGTTGGGGCAGATGGTGGAGGGCATGGGCGGGATGGGGTGGGGGCAATGTAAGTAATACAAGGAGATAATGTACGAAGTAAAATATAATAGTTCGAAGGTTAACGCGGACGGCAAGCCACAAGGACGTTGAAGGTGTGCAGTACCCCGGGCGGGTTTTATGAGATGGGTCTTGGGGGAACTCCAACTACAAAAAAAAATACAGGATCACCCAGGGATGGGCTGGGATAGCAGCTGTGAACCAATTAATTTATCTCTGTTGAGACCTGCTGAAAAACTTGGCGCAGGGTGCAGGTGTCGACAAGCAAGTCAAAACAACCCATATCGTCCCAGTATGGGAATTATTTTAGGAACAGATGTGAGTGGAGTGGAAAATGAGCACGCAGTTAGAGGGGGTGCTGAGAGGAAAGGAAACGGTAAAATATAGTATGTAGCAAGGTGAATAAAGGATTTAAACTCTTTTACAAAATTACATTGCATGCAAAAAATCTGCACAAGTCCATAAGTTGGGTGGTTGCGTCCAAACAGTTGTTTGGTCACGAATGGATACATCCACATTCCTGTGGGTGTATCCATTCTTTTGTTTGGTTCCATCTGGGTGTATCCAAGTCCAGACGTTGGTTGCGACCAACTTATATGGTTGTAACCAGATGTCAAAAAATTAAGGTGTGGATGCAACCATCCTTTGTTTGGTTCCATCTGGGTGCATCCATGCCCGGACGTTGGTTGCAACCAACTTTTATGGTTGTAACCAGATGTCAAAAAAATTTAAGGCATGGATGCAACCACATTATCTGGGTGCATCCATGTGTTAAAAAAAAATTAAATGGATACAACCAGGCAGTCTGGTTGCATCCATGTGTCCACTGTTTGGATGTGACCAGGCCACTTGGTTGCATCCACTATCTCACTTTTTTGGAGACATGGATGCAACCAACATAGGTGGTTGCATCCAGGGTCACAAAATAAAAGGCGGTGTGGTTGCAACCAACACTCATGGTTGCATCCACGGTGTGTGTAATGGATGCGACCACCATTCTTGGAAGTAAGTACATGCAGCTAGATTTAGCTGTACAGGGTGTGCAGGGTGCACGTCTGACTTATATACTCGGGTGTAAGGTAGAGATGCTGTAAATAGACAAAATATGCACCCATCTATAGGAAGGGTAAATGAGGGGGAATGTAAGTAAGACAAGTCAACATATGGTACACCCACCTATATAGGAATCTGGATGATGAGGAGTAACCCGTGAGCTGCAGCTGCATGGACCACACAGGACCTGGTCAATGGGGAAGCACCCAGCCTGTGGCAGGGTGAAATAAAAAACCAGAAGAAGCTGTGCAAGCACAGCTGCAGGCACCCAAAAGGGTAAGGGATTGGGCGGCCCCCGCCCTGCAAAATAGGGCCCAGCGTGGAGTGCAAAATCCCCAAAACGAGCTGTGCAAGCACAGTGCCAGGCATCCCACATGCCCCCTGAGCAGGCCAGTGGATAGGGGCTGGAGGAGCAGTCCAGGGCCTGCAAAAAAGGCCCAGTGTGTGGTGCAAAATTGCCAAAACGGGCTGCGCAAGCGCAGCACCAGACGTCCCACATGCCCTCTGGGCAGGCCAGTGGATAGGGTCTGGATGGGAGCAGCCCAGGGCCTGCGAAAAGGCCCCTGTGGGGGTGTAAAAAGCCCCAAAACGGGCTGCACAAGTGCAGCATTGGACGTATCCATGGTGGTCACGTCACACCACCATGGATACATCCATGTAAGGCAAGGTGGTTGCAACCAACCAATATGGTTGCAACCAAGCACTTGGTTTCAAACCACCGATCTGACCCCAATAGGGCCAACATCCCCAAGCTTGAGTGGGCCCTAGTGAGGCCTGATTTGACATAGCCTGAAGTGGAGTGACCAAGTTAGTTTGGCACCACGCGTGGGAAACCAAGTTAACTTTGGCGTGCCGAAAGGGGCAAGTACCGCACAAGTTACTTTGCCGAAGTTACTTTATACGGACTCATCCAAACCCGATCACTGCGACCCCTGTCACACGCCACACAGTGCTCTCTTTTCGCCACCACCATGGTTCTCACCCGCAGAGCCGCAAAGCGTACAAGTCGATTATTAGATGGCTTCCCAATGAAATCTTGACGGCTATAATACGCAATGTGCCAACAACAGACCTCCTGGCCCTTTGTAGGACATCCCGTCTCATGCGCAACCTTGCCACGCCGCTGCTTTATCGCAGTATAACCCTCTCCACCGTGTCGCAACTCAAAAATTTCATCCGCACCATGGAAAGGCGCTCCAAGTCGACGCCACCTCTATCGGATTATGTGCGGGATTTCGAGATTTCAAGTGAAAGGACATGTGAGTCTTTTTTCGACGGCCTCCCGGAATCAACGAATAACTGTGGCACCTCAGAAGCACATCATCACCTCTTTTACAATCTGTTCTCTCCGTCCTCTTCCCATTTTCGCTACATAGAAGTCCTCGACCTTCTCGAGATCTCATTTACGGACATGCTACTCGAGGCGTACTTTCCGAATCTTCATACATTCTTGGGCTCTGTACAGCCCCACAACTCGGTCTCATTGCCGTCCTTTCTAAATTACCGGCATCAGACGATAAACCATCTGACCCTTAGTCAAGATGGCGCGCCGGTACCACTGGATCCCATCTGCTTGCCGAATCTCAAAGAGTACAGTGGACCCAGTTCTTCCCTCCCCGCTTTCGGCGCCAATAGCTCACATATTAGCTGTGTGACTCTTTTCTGGTACTCGGATGACCTAAACGTTGAGCTGGCCGCTCCTCCAGCTCAGCAGGATGGCCTCACTCGCCAAGTTCGCGGGTATCTGCACAACCAACGATCTCCCGCCCTTAGCGATCCTCGCAGGTGTCGCGGCTCACCTACCGCAGATTAAGGGGCTCCTGTTGTATATCAGGCCTCGTACCATAGGTGTTCGTCGTTCTTCCCCCTCTTTGCTCTTGGCTGGATCTTATCGACGTTTTCATAGGACATACGTGAAATGGCGACACATCTCAAAGAACTGACTGTTCTTTCTGTGTTTGAACTCCTCGGGCCCAACGACGGTGACTCGAGCCACGATCTCACGAGCATCAAGCCATGGAGCGAAGCGTGTAAAAACCCTCTCTTCAACCACACTCCGTACGCCTTGGCGCTGAAACGGTGACTATGGGGCTAGCGGTGAAATAACCACAAACCAAACCTTGTAAATGAATACGCGGTTCGATAAAAGTGACTACAACAGCTCAAACACTATAATCCTCGTGCAAGTTCGGGGTTCCAATCCAGTATAGATTGTGGCAATTTGAACTTTAGTTCTCTTTGATAAGCAAGACTTCACAGGTCCACAAGTCGTATAGATAAACTGCTCGAATCCGTTCTAGGCGCAATCGCGGATAGTCAGACGAGATTTTTATGTTCAACGTTTTTTGTGTGATGTGGGTCTAGGTTTGGAGAATATACTCCGAGGCAAAACGCAAATGATTCTTATGAATCCTGATTCCAAATAGTATCCGCGATTGCTAATCCTTGTGAGATTACAACCAATTGTCAAGTCCGATTCGTTTCCTTATATTCCACGTGTCCGTTCCGTTTGTCCAATATGTCCACGCGTCGTTTATAAAGATCCAAATCCAACACAGATAATATTCAAAACTGGGATAACAAACGAAACTTGGTATAGCTTCTGGGTGTCTCCGAATGAATGCCTACTCGACCGGTTAAGCGTGAAGTCTAGTAACTTCGCGTCCAACAGGTGGGGTGAGATTCACTCCTGTTCTTCCCATAACCATCCACTTAAATACGTTACAGGATTCTAAATATAAACTAGACTGATACAAACGAGCAATAGGGTTCAGGGTATATGACTAGTGGTATGGCAGCTAGCCGATGAACTCCTGTCAGATATCAAGCGATTAGTAAAATTGAGAGGGATTTATAAGAAACATCAACGAGCCGAGCTTAGCGATGAGTCAAGATCTACATCGCCTAGAACAATTGTGATGGAATATTGTTGATATGTCAACTTTTTAGCTGACCCCCTCGTCAGCACTCCGCTACCCTCCTTGGTAACCGTACGCTCCAATGGTTCCGCCTTGAACCGTTTAAGTGATTTGTCTGAAAATCGTGATAGCCGCCGCTTCCTAGTACCCGAGTACGGTTTTCTTAGTCAATTGGTAGATCGACCAAGTCCAGTCCTCTCTTGGCAGTTCTGGAGACGTCAGATGATGCCCAACAATGATCCCTCTGGTTCAGAAGGATGTTCTCTCGTAATACGCCCTTAGTCAGGGATGTGCAGTAGCCCCAATCCGTTTCCAGGATGGTAAGGCACTTTCCGCGATTGCTCCATTAGCGGCTTCTCACTTCAACCCTTTACCAGGATCGTTGTCCAGCGCCTTTCTAATGGTTCGAGACACATTATATCCCTTTTAGCTAACTGCCCAGGCCAGCAATAGCCCTTGTGAGATGACGTCGTAATGTAATGAAGTACATTATAGTATGTTGCAACTCGAGCAGATTTGAATAAATGCCCGGGTGCCCCAATACCAGGTCTGTCATCTCCCCTTTTCATAAATGTTGAGTGTCCCCACTCAACTGGCCGTAAATAGCCTTCTCTGAATATGACAAATCTTATTTTGTCATCGAAGTGATCCGTTCATGTCAACATCCATCATTCGAACTTTCGAACCCACGAGGATCGTGGATCGTATCCCTTTTTAGGTTACGAGTCCGAAATCCTCTTTCCAATGTACTAGACAGCCCAATTTTCCGTCAATACGATCGCGGTTGATGTTTTAGCCCCTATTTCCAAGATCCCGCTTTAGTCCACCTCATAGAACGGAATAATATCCCTCCTTCGAGTAACCGCGATTGATTTTTCTTAGACGCCAAAACATCTTCCATCGTATTCGTCTCTGCTTGTACCAGTGGAACTTGAGTTCTGTTGTACTATCCGCGCCTCGCACGCTATGTCATAACAGAGCACGTGCTCGATGTTGATATTCACAACAACTCCTTCTCAACCACAATGCCCACCCCACGCGCTGACCGCGCCATCTTCTCTGATATCCCCTTTGCCACTTTCAACACACCGGAGGACCGTCAAGTAGGAGCCGAGGAGTTCTTCCAGGACCCCAAGAGCTTTGCCTTTGCCTTGCCTCCATACCGCCTCACCGATGCTGACGTCGCACCAACCCCTGGCGGCCCTTTCTTGACCGTGTTCCCCGGGGAACGGGGCCCTTCTACGCTTAAGCACACTCCGGAGACTTCCCCCTCCATCTACTTCCTGATGCACCCCGCTATCTATCGCCTTATGCCATTTGTTCGGGTTCCTGCGCGTATCAAGCGCACGGATCCTGGCTATTTGGCCACAATCATCGACCGCGCGGTGCCAGTCTTCGTGAGTATTTATCACCTCACGAAGCCAACCCCTATACTAATCGCGATTGCTTAGGAAACCATCCATCGTGCCCACCCACATGTCCAGCACACCAGGACCCTGATGATCCTGCTGGCCAACCTCAACCGCTTCGTGCTCGTGGTGAAGGCTCTCATCCCTCATCGTGCTCGCGACGAATGGTTCGCCTTCGTCCCCCCTGGGGGTTCCGCGACTTCTCCCCGCTGGGACACGGTGCGTGTAATATTCTCTCTTATCCCGTATATTTGCCTGACCCTTGTCCCAGTACCCTTCCCTCTTCAGTACGCCTGTCATTTCTTCGTATGAAGGGCTTTGACCGATCGGCGCCATCTTATATCAAGGCCATGGCTATTTTATCACGCACTGACCCAGAATCAGCGTCCGGACCAGTCACCGCAGACTTCCCAGTCCCTCCACCGAGAAAGCGTAATCGTACACAGTCCTATGCCCACGAGGACTCCGCGGATCAATACGCCGGTTCGTCCTTTAAGCAATCGCGATTGCTAATTTCTGACCCCAGCCATCGACTTTTAGCCGCAGAGCTTGCTACTAATGGACCTGCGGTCCAAAAGACCATCGCAGAAGTACACCAGATTCTCAGCACCGACCAGTCAGACACCGACTCCATCGGTTCACTCCGGCTTCAAGAATCTGAAATACGGAGCAGGATTGGGTTCAGCAATGCCCAACTCCGGTACCTCCTCGAACATCGCGAGTACCTCCTCAAGGACCTATCGCGGATCCTCGACGCGCAACACCAGCGCACCCCAGCCGCATCCTTGGCTTAGGTATTTCATTTCCTTATCCAGGTTTATCATTCTTGGCTTAATTCAATGCTCCCTCAGGGCGTACGATGGCTGGCCTCCGGTGGTGGCGGACTCTGGCTCCAACGTCTATTTCATGGATACTGGAATGCCATTCGGTCCCCCTCCTCGGGCCTGCTATTTCTGCCAAGAGGTTGGGCATTTCCATCGTCAATGCCCCTTCCTGGACACCAATAACTCTGCCGCCAAATGATCTTGTATAGTTTCCGCGATTGTACTTTTTACTTCGTCCAACTCCGTAACACAGTCCTTTCTGTATCCCTTTCACTCGTCCAACTCCTAATACGGTCTTTACCCGTTCTCTGAATGACACTCATTATTTTTACTTCTTGGATCGCTTAGAACGCCTCGGCCCATCGTTCGTATGGTCCCTCCGGATCTCATCCAAGTCTAAGTCAGAGTCACCATCACTGACATAGCTCTCAGTATCCGATTTATCGTCATTCTGAGCATCCGCGATTGCTAATTCCTCTTTCGATTTTACTCGAATTTTATGGAATTGCAAGTCCTTGCTCCCGGTCTTCTCTACATCGTCGTCCTCCTTTGCTAGTTCTTCCAAAGCATCGCCTGATAGATCAATTAATTCCAGGATGTTATCCGGAATCTCGATCTTGTGACGTTGTTCAAAAGGTATAACACGGAATGCTGCGAGTTTCCCGTGGAACATGGCACCGTTCATTTCACAACAGAGATATGAACCGCCCGCAGTGCGTCGTACTACGACCATAGGTCCCATGTAACGTTGTTCCATCTTCCTGTCTAACGATTTTTCCACTGAAGTATTTCGTACTAGCACCAGATCACCAGGTTTGAAGTCGTAATCAACTATAGTTGATCCAAACTCCTCCTCGTATCTCCGGACTAGCCTTCGCTTCTCCTCGCTAACCCTTATTCGCATTTCTTGGACGTGAAGCGAGTGTTTGGCCAGAGCTCTTGCTCTGAGACCAATTAACTCTGCCGTGCTGATAGGTTCACCGGGATATTCCACCAACCAGGTTGCTTCTTCCACATCTAGTGGAATAACAGGATGGGCGCCGCAGACTGCGAAGTAAGGCGAACAGCCTAACCCTCGTCTTATAGTAATTCGATCTGCCCACAATATCTGAGGGAAGAACCAATACCATTTTGCAACGTCTCCTCCCGTAGCTTTCCATATAGTTTGTCGCATATCCCAATGCCCTCTTTCAACTGGTCCGTTCGCTTGTGAATTATAAGGCGATACTCGGATCCCGCGGATGCCATATTTCTCGTTCAACCACTTCAATGCTGCTATAAATTGCGGTGCATTGTCGGTTACAATCCATTTAGGACAACCCCATCTACAGATTATATCTTCTAGAAGGAATTTTCCTATCGCCTCGGCATTCTCATCCCGTAGGGGCCTCCCCTCTACGTATCGCGATAGCGAATCCCGACCAGCGACGGCGTACCGGTGGCCATTAGAAACCTTGCCCATGATCATTACATCCGTATGAATCTTTTGGAACAAGCTAGGCGTCAAAGTTGGCACAGGAGGAATTTTCACAAGAGTCTTTTGTCGCAATTGACACGTATGGCAGGTGTTAACAAACCAATTGACGTCTCGTTCCATTTCCGGCCACCAAAATCTCAGTTCTATCAGAGACTTGGTTGCATAAACTCCGCGGTGTCCTAAGGAATCATGGGAAGCACGTAACATGTACATCCTGTGTTCCTTTTCAACCACTAGCTTATGCGTTGATCCTTCTCCTTTTCGGTACAACCTCCCGTCTTTGCTCAGGAAGAAGTACCTGCAGTATCTCATAAAGCGTTTGAACTCTTTATCACCCATCCCAGTAGGTCTTTCTAAGGGATTCGTGAGCCAAGCTCGCACTAACTTTAATCTTTCATCCTGTGCAATTCCTGCACCGGACCTATGTTTCTCTAGATACGGCTCCCGTTTTGCAGGATCGTTCTTAAACTCAGGTCTTGGTAACAGTAATTCTCCACCCGGAAGTGTAGATTGTAAATACTGAGGCACTACTAGCCCTTCAGCTTCGTAGGCATGGTGTATTTTGGACCGAACTTCTTGTTCCTCAGCAATCGCGGTTGCTAAATCCTCGTCGAAATCATCGAGTGAGACCGCTGAACCCACCATTTCCTGCAGGTAGCCGCCTCTCTCATCAATATCGTCTTTGAATTCATCAAACTTCCAACGGTTGCTGGACATCATAGTCCCATTCTTCGTGATTTTCTGGAGACGGGTTCTCATCTAACCCGTCCTCATTATTTTCCCAGACCTCGTCGCCTGGTTGAGGTTCTCTCCTGGACAAGCCATCTGGTGGAAAGGTAGCTCCTTTCACATGCTTCAATTTGAAGTGAAACATCAAGATTTGTTCAATCCAGCGATTAATCGTAGCATTTGGCCCCATGCCTGGATTATTTAACATGCCCTTGATGTAAAGCGCATCCGTCTCTACTACAAGTCGTCGGCACCCTAACAGCCAGTATTGCATTGCCTCTAATGCTCTCTTTAGTCCGTATAACTCCCGTTTAGGCTGAGAAAATCTCGATTCCCTTCGGTTCAGAGTTATTGAAGCGAACTTCGCATAGTGTCGTTTGAACTTGTCTATCAGGTCCATCTGATAAATTTGAAGCCCCACAGCCATCCATGACGTGTCTACAGCTAGAACTATGTCCGTATCGATGTCGTAGTTGAGGGGACGCAGTGCAGGACTTTCCGCGATTGCTTGTTTAAGCTTTTTCATCGCTTCCTCTTGCTCTGTATCCCACACGAACTCTTGATCTCCTCGAACTAGCTTTGCTATAGGCTGAGAGATCTTTCCGTAGTCCTTTATAAACATACGGAGCACCCCAACCGTTCCCAAGAATTGTCTAACACCCGAGATATCTTTCAAGGGTCCCCAGCGGACAATTACTCCAATTCTATCAACGCTAGGTCGCCTGCCTTCATATGAACAGATATGTCCCACAACCGGGAAGCTATCCCAACATATAATAGACTTTGCGCCCGAAAACGTTCCACCACAATATTTCAAACGCTGAACAACCCTGTTCACGTTCTGGAGATGCTCCCAGACAAAGCGTCGAATACCCTTGTTCTCAGGGATGGTCTCATACGTCCCATCCTTATCCTGATATCTCGAACTAGGCCCTCGAATAGGTACGTCGTCGATGTAAGGAATTGTTACATGCGGAATCTCGTCCTCCAGAATATATGTCACATCGTCATGGAAGATAGGGACCGAGTTCGTCCATCCCTGAGGTAATTTTACTAATCTCAAGGCCCCGAAAGGCGTTTGAAAGGTAGTAAAATCCCTGGAACCTTCCGCGATATCTCGATGATCATATCCAGAGTATAAATCGAGGCTCCCGCCACAGGCACGTCCCGCAAAGTGATTTGCTAGTTCGTCCGTAGCTGGTGGTACTCCAGAATGAGCAATAGTTACCGCATTCAAGGGTTCCAACGCATGTACCAAACGGATGCTTTTACCATCCTTCTTTACTACACCGAAGAACTTGCTCCTATACGAGGCGTTAGAAGGTTCATACACGCCAGCATCAATCTTCTTCTTTATGATCTTGCAGAACTCTTCTAACTGCCCTCGAGGAATAGGTATACTTCTTTCTACCCAGGTCTCATGTTCCACTAAAGGAAATTCAACCGGTGGGAAGAAATCGTGTCTAAAGCTCCCTCGCTCTTCATCATTCCAAGCGAATCCCGCCTCCTGAACCATCATCAACTCATGCATGAGTTTCCGTTCTTCTGGCCATAGGAAATCGCCTTTATGTAGAGCCTCAATTATTTCCTTTCGTTCCGCAGTGTAACGCCCAGTAGGAACGAAATCTCCTGGATTCGGATTTAGCGTTGGTAAATCCGCTAATGGGTCCCCAGTGATCTTTCTTTTGATCCTGTACTGCTCAGGTAGCTCTGTATACACCGGGCGAACCTTAAGCCCCACTGGCTTGTACTTCTTCCCAGCGAAAACCGAGAAGGGAGCATCCGCGGATGCTCGTACCTCGATTTTTGGCTTGATTGGTTCTCCACTGATGAACCCAATCTTTTCCTGGCAACTACAGGGTTCCCCTTGCGTAAACACATGCATCGTATCCGAGCTTCTCTTCCTACAGGACTCGTGGACCCCCATGTCCGCGCTAGCTTTCCGCGGACAATCATCATTCAGACTCGTTGGTCCTTCTGATTGACTCCACGTAAAGATGTCACATCTCTTAGGTTTTCCATCTTTCTTGTCCTTAGGACGCTCCCGAAATTCTCTAAACAATGCCGCTGCATTTTTATCTTTCTTTAGATCCTTCGAATTTTTCGATGCGCTAAGGTAGGCTTCCTGAACCTCGTTTTCAGAGAACGTCCTTTCCTTAGGCAGATAGTATCCCAGGATTTCCATTTCCTGCTTCTCATTAAAGCCGAGTTTCAACGCCACTTCTCCTCGTTCTTGCAACTGTACTAATTCATCGAAGCTTGGCGAAAACCCTGGTTGACCGTATCTGGGTCAGCAGTCGGTCCTAAGCGTTCCTCTTCTTCCTTTTCTGGGGTTTTAGACTTGCCTTCTGATTCCTTTCCTCTCGGAAAGGTGATCATCGTGCAGCGCTTGCCCGTATTAGGATCCTTCAAGGTAATTGTCTGAGATTCATCGCGATTGTTATTTATCTGGCATTCGGTCAAGACTTCAAAGGGTCGCCCCAATAAAACCTTATACGCAGGGCCCCTTATTACATGGGCTTGTAGGTAGACAGTTACGCCTCCGAATGCGAACGGTACGTTCTTTGCCAGACCCACTGATTTTTCCAACGACCTATTTGCGCTCTGCATGTAGATCTGTATATCAGGATCCCAAGTTAATCTTGATTCCGCTGCTTGATCCAGCGAGACCGAGACTATCTGGGATCCTGAATCCAGTATAGATTCTACTTTGCCTTGCGTATTTATATTTGGAAAGACCACTCGAAGATGAGCCGAATCCCTTGCTACGTATATTTGTTTTGGGTCGACGTATACCTGTTTAGGTACCTCGCCAGGAGCCAAACTTTCCAAATATTGGACGTAGGGGTCCGGTATTACTACCGAACCCGCAGGGACATCACCATCCGCGATTGTGGTAACAAATGCTGAGGAAACTACAGGCAGCTCGCTCAGGTTGAGTGCGTCATACTCCAGTTTCAACTCCTCTTCGTCATCGACGAAAGGCAATACATCTTGTTCCTCTTTGAACATGACTTGTTTCACGTGGTTGGGTTTTACAGGTCTTCGAGTTTTCGTTAGATCTCGTCTAATTGTTTCTCGAACTTCAGGAGAAACGCTCGCCAAATCCCTGAGTTCCAAAGTTACTTCAGAACTTAGTATTTGATCGGTCAATTTCCTCCCTATCCCATCCCGTTGTACTGGAGCTCGAACCTGGTAGGCTCTTTCCTCCAATTCAGCTTCCTCTTCACCCTGAATAGGTGCTGGTTCTTCGGAGGTCGATTGGACCGGAGGAACATTGCGATACGGTAGCTCTACAGTATCCGCGATTGCTCCCTTCCGATTTAACCCAGACGTTCTCTCCAAATCCCGCTCCTTTTCTGTGATCTCAGCTGTTCTGGCCCTCCAATCCTTTCTAGCGTTTGCCAAACTAGCTTCATTACGGTCCTCAGGAGGCTTAGCTGGTCTCGTAAATCGAGCCTTTGCCTCAATCCTAGGACCATTCAGAAATTTGGATTGGGCGAGGTACCGGTTTTTAACCCGGTCCTAGTCGTCGCAAACTGGTCCTGCGTAGCAGGTAACTCTCCCGAACTCATACTTTTCATCATCCAAGTCTGAAAGGCTTGTCCGAAATCAAAGTTTGACGGCATAACCGCGGTTGGTTGAGTTTGAGCCATATAGGTGGGTTGAACCACCTGTGGGACAGAGGTTTGAACGTTTACTTGTCTAGCCTTTGCAAGCTGGACTTTCAATGTTCTAATTTCGTCCATAGCCGTCTCATGGAAATCCATAGGCCTTCCCGCTTCTTCGTACGCTTCGAAGTCATACGGGGCACCAACCCAGTTCTGGCTGATCGCCTTGTTTTTCCAATAATTGTCTACCCTCTGTTTCTGAGTCCCGTTGCCCGACGGAATATAATTGCCATCACCCAATTTGTGTTTACCATCCGCGAATGCTAACCAACCCTTGTTGATGTGTTCTATTTTGTGAGGGCATTCCCTCGAGAAATGCCCTGATTCCTCACAATAATAGCAATCATGATCCTTCGTAGGTTCTCGGTCTCTCGAATACTGAGGTCGACTCGGCCCTTGCGTGTTGTACGCGTAATTTGAACGATTATTGTTCATGTGTGGAGGCGGGTCTTTTGCGAATTGTGCCAACGTTTTGAGAACTTCACTATGAGATTTAAGGACCTCATTGTGACGCTGCTCACTCGCTTTCTGGCTCAAGACATATTGATCCCTTAACTGCGCGATAGCGCCGTTCATTTCCTCCAGTCGTTCCTCGTAAGGTTCGACTTTTGTGGTTGGAAAGCTGAGAGGCCTCACAGATATCTCATCTTTGGTTCCGACCGAAAGAGAAGCCGATCTACTCTGGCTTCTAGCCAAAGTTTCTGCCAATTTCACAAGATCCGTGATATTTATCGGATCTTCCACTCGAGACTCAATCGCGGTTGCTGCATTCGCTGGATTATTCGCAGGTACGAGTAAAGCAGGAATTTGAGCACGTAGAAGAGCAGAACTCTCAATGGACATTTTTAATGTTGTCGCAAAGGTTTGTTCCAACGTCTCGTAGTAGAAATCGCAAGCGATCTGGTTCGTGATTAAAACAGGAGCGGTCAAGAGTTTCTTTACTTCCGTAAGAAATTCGATACCGAACCGTCTAAGACGACCTTCTTCCTTTACAGTGATTCCACGGTTCTTTTTGCAGAGTTTCTGCAGAAGATCTATGGTACCCGCTCTCTCTGATTTAATCTCAGGATAGCTAAGATAGATTTCTTTGAGGAATTCCTCATAGGTTCCCGTTTTATAGGTAGGAAGCGCTCTCCAAGTTGCCTTCCGTTTCGTAGGAAGATAACTCGTAAAGTGCAATTTCCTTTCAGCATCATCTGTAACGCCGGCGTGTTCCATTATCTGGTTCACATGATCAACAAATGTCATGAGGTCTTCATGATCATCCGTAGTGAACTTAGGAGCATTATTATCCCAAGCGTATGGAATTTTAAAGCTCGCGACTTTGGTTCCACCAACTGGTGCTGGGTTCGCTCCGTCTGCCATTTCTAATAGAGATGACTCTGAACGTAGGGTTTGGGACGAGTTTTGGGAAGCTTGAGGTTCAATAAGACCCTCTAGTTCGACCCTTGGATCCGAACTTGATTGAATTGGTTCGGATTGAGTATCCGCGGATGCTAACTGTAGCTGTTTATATGCCGCTGCTCGAGATAAAGTTTGGTCTTTCGACTTTACTCTTGCTAGAGCTGCTGCACTGGGAGTCCTTTTTCTACTAGGTAGAGGCGGAAGGACAACTGGTGTGTTGTGCCTTTCGGATCGACGAGGTAAAGGTTTAGGAAAACCAGGTGTTTCAGGTTCAAGTTCGCCTTCTGATGATAACTCGTTTGTTTCCGCCGTAGCAGAAATCTTAGGACGAAGGGGTACTTCGTCCGAAGAGAATGAACTGACGGTTTACGTCCTTCTCAAGTCGTGAGACTCAAGGAATGGGTTCTCGATATTTCTGAAGACTTTGAAAGTCTAGAAATGCGGGATCCAACAATTTTTCCAAGTCTTTTATAGACCAATTGACAAAGTTTTACTTTGAGAAGTAAAGTCAAATGAACCCCTCGCGGTGGGCTCCAGATGAAACGGTGACTATGGGGCTAGCGGTGAAATAACCACAAACCAAACCTTGTAAATGAATACGCGGTTCGATAAAAGTGACTACAACAACTCAAACACTATAATCCTCGTGCAAGTTCGGGGTTCCAATCCAGTATAGATTGTGGCAATTTGAACTTTAGTTCTCTTTGATAAGCAAGACTTCACAGGTCCACAAGTCGTATAGATAAACTGCTCGAATCCGTTCTAGGCGCAATCGCGGATAGTCAGACGAGATTTTTATGTTCAACGTTTTTGTGTGATGTGGGTCTAGGTTTGGAGAATGATACTCCGAGGCAAAAGCAAGTGATTCTTATGAATCCTGATTCCAAATAGTATCCGCGATTGCTAATCCTTGCGAGATTACAACCAATTGTCAAGTCCGATTCGTTTCCTTATATTCCACGCGTCCGTTCCGTTTATCCAATATGTCCACGCGTCGTTTATAAAGATCCAAATCCAACACAGATAATATTCAAAACTGGGATAACAAACGAAACTTGGTATAGCTTCTGGGTGTCTCCGAATGAATGCCTACTCGACCGGTTAAGCGTGAAGTCTAGTAACTTCGCGTCCAACAGGTGGGGTGAGATTCACTGGTGTTCCTTCCCATAACCATCCACTTAAATACGTTACAGGATTCTAAATATAAACGAGACTGATACAAACGAGCAATAGGGTTCAGGGTATATGACTAGTGGTATGGCAGCTAGCCGATGAACTCCTGTCAGATATCAAGCGATTAGTAAAATTGAGAGAGATTTATAAGAAACATCAACGAGCCGAGCTTAGCGATGAGTCAAGATCTACATCGCCTAGAACGATCGTGATGGAATATTGTTGATATGTCAACTTTTAGCCGACCCCCTCGTCAGCACTCCGCTACCCTCCTTGGTAACCGTACGCTCCAATGGTTCCGCCTTGAACCGTTTAAGTGATTTGTCTGAAAATCGTGATAGCCGCCGCTTCCTAGTACCCGAGTACGGTTTCTTAGTCAATTGGTAGATCGACCAAGTCCAGTCCTCTCTTGGCAGTTCTGGAGACGTCAGATGATGCCCAACAATGATCCCTCTGGTTCAGAAGGATGTTCTCCTCGTAATACGCCCTTAGTCAGGGATGTGCAGTAGCCCCAATCCGTTTCCAGGATGGTAAGGCACTTTCCGCGATTGCTCCATTAGCGGCTTCTCACTTCAACCCTTTACCAGGATCGTTGTCCAGCGCCTTTCTAATGGTTCGAGACACATTATATCCCTTTTAGCTAACTGCCCAGGCCAGCAATAGCCCTTGTGAGATGACGTCGTAATGTAATGAAGTACATTATAGTATGTTGCAACTCGAGCAGATTTGAATAAATGCCCGGGTGCCCCAATACCAGGTCTGTCAGCGCTTCCACAATTATCTGCCGCCCCACTAGATTACAGTTGTCTAATAGATGGGAGAGCGTGGCGTTTAGCGGACGGGGAGTGGGAAATGGTCTGATGTCGGATGGATTCTCGGCCTGTGCGACCGTATTCACCGCTTCTTGTATTATTTTCACCGACATTGCAACTTGGCTCAAACGAGTTTCTGGATCGGTACATGTTGTCGTCGTTCCCTCTCAGCTTTCAAACTGCTCTTCCAGCTTTTAAAACTTGAGTGTCGGAATCAGAGCCCTGCCTTTTCCAAGGCATCCCCAAATCTTCTCGTCTCCCATCTAGAATCGCACCTACCGACAACGTAAAAAACTGTAGGTACGCATAATTTATCTCCGGCAGTCTGAGTTTGGCACTCGCGCGATGTTCCGTTCACGCAAGACAGAAACTCTCCGGTCTCAGTGTGCGCAAGCGCCACAACCCCCAGGGTTAGGGGGTTAGGGTTAGCAATATCGCCACGCCTCTGGTCTACCGTAGCATAACCCTCTCCAGCGCTTCGCGGCTCACAGCTTCTCTCCCTACCCTGGAGAAGCTGTCCAGCTCAGAGCGATCCCTAGCCTCCCATGTACGAGAATTGCGCATCGCGAGTAAAGAGGACTTGTGAGTGGTATTACGATCTTCGAATGATCAACAAATAACTATATCAACCTAGTGAGTCATCCCCCATATACTTGAGTCCATGGTGTCGGTGCTCTCAGAAATATGCCACCTCGAACTCCTCTCTCTCCTTCCCAATACACCTCATCTTGTGGATATGCTATGCGATGTCCATTTTCCAAGGCTCGCGACATTCACCCATAGCATAAATGCCGAGAATTTCCCGCCCTGGGACATCCTTGCGGGTGTAGCTGCTCACCTACCACACACTCGAACTCTCCTATTGGGAAGACTAGATACCGCCTGGATTCGTATCTGGACAGTTCGTTTCTCCACCTCAGGGAGCACCGCCAAAATTACGTAAATGGCCAGTTTGGGGGGTTCTTTTGTAGTACACAAACCCCTCTAAGGGACCACATCCACATGGAGGACGTTAGTCAACAATGGGTCATATTCCCTTTTAAAGGGAAACATGCAGCAGGCAGACCACCTGCCCCGCCGTCGATTATCGCTGTACCCGCTGCTATTCACCACACCGCCGCTTCCCCTCTCGTGCCAGCACCCTAGCCAGTGTTTCCAGTCCTTGTTGGTCCAATTCAACTCGAAATTCGGCACATGGAACATCGCGGTGGACGTGTCCGCCTCGCTCTCGATTGGACCATCTTATGCTCTTTTCTTGTGTATATGACTTCCCTTCCTGTCTTTGTATCCAATGTAATCTTTACATCCTTGCTGGGTTCAATTTGGCTTAAAATCCGGCTTTTGAAACACTGCACGGATGTGTCCACTTGCTGATTGTAAGCTTCATTCATGGTTGGATTCCCATTTTCTGATACTTTGATTGAGTGAGCAGCTTCCAATCGGTATTCTGCTGACCTCTAGATGCAATATGACTGAATTCTGACTTGTGGAGCTTGGCGGCAGATGTGTCTGCCGATTGATTGCACACCCACTTTTTGTTTTCAAATTCATTACTTTGGTACTGCACCTGGAGCAGCACTGTGTATCCGACAACCATCTTCCATCTGGGCCCAACCTGCTCAGTTTCACCTTGCCGGGTATGCCAGCAGCCACGTCCACCACTCAACCAAACCCCTCATTGGCGTGCCTTTCCTTGGTCTGACCTTACATTTTGATGGTTATTTTCTCAATGTGTTCTTCTTTTGGTTCAGATTAGCCAAGTGCGGACACTTGGAAATAGCAGTGGACGTCCTGTCATTGATGGAATTTCTGAATGTTTTGGGAATATGGAACAATTAAATGTGGTCGTGTACACCTTATTCTCTTAATTTGCAATTCCAAAATGTGTTCGGTTACTTGAAGGACATCTAAACCAAGCCAGAGAAACACCAGAATTTTTCTCACTTGGTACAATTGCAGATCTTAGGAGATGGACACCAGTTAGGAGAATCGAGCTCTGAAATTTGGCAACTCAAACCTGCATAAACTGAGGAGATGTTGATTGAATTGGCCACTGGCGGATGCATCTGCCGCAGATTCTCACGGTTGAATTTCAGACTTTCACAACTGGGAGGGCCCAGAACAGCATGAATCTGAATAGTCAGGTGCTTGAGGCAACAGTACACTACCTCAAAATTGTCTGCACTGGTGGCGGATGCATCCGTCCACCTTTTATGCAAACGGCAGCAACAGTTTACCTCACCTGCTCGACCAATCAGAAGCTGTATAAACCTCCATCCTCCAAGCAGGCTCAAGGACACACCCCTGACTCTGCTTTGGATCATCCACTGCCTGGTGGATGTGTCTGCGCCAGTGGCGGATGTATCCACCCACCTTTTATGTAAGCAGTGGCAGCAGTTTACCTCACTTGCTCAACCAATCAGGAGCTGTATAAACCTCCATCTAATTTGATTTTTTTATATCAGACTCATTTCCAATGGTTTCAACACATATATGGGGCGGAATATGATTTAGAACACTGTTGGGTTTCAGTCGGATTTATTTCATAATTTTGTATCACCTATGAAACCTATGCATCTCGTTGATGCACACTTGCACCAGATTCAACCGTAAATCTTGTTGACATTCCAGCCGGTTTTGTGCACACAGGATCATACCCAGCGCAAAAATCTGAAATAAATCTGACTGAAACCAGACAGTGTTCCAAAACTTATTCCACCCCATAGATGTGTTGAAGCCACCAGAAACGAGTTTGATATAAAAAAATCAAATTAGATGGAGGTTTATACAGCTCCTGATTGGTTGAGCAAGTGAGGTAAACTGCTGCCACCGCTTACATAAAAGGTGGGCGGATACATCCGCCACTGGCGTAGACACATCCGCCAGGTGGCGGATGATCCAAAGCAGAGTCAGGGGTGTGTCCCTGAGCCTGCTTAGAGTTTTTGAAGTTGTGGCTGCCAGTGGAACCCGCAGAAGAAGCAAGTTTTGTATTTTTTTGGCTGCTCTGCACCAAACTTTCTTGACCTTGCTTCCAATTGCTACAATTCACCGTCTGCCTCACTCCGGCCGTCAAGTAGACACAGCCAACAAGCAGGTGAATGTATTGGGCAATTCCGAGTATATTATGCACAGTATTTGATGCAGATAGTTTATTTTGCATACCAATCTGAAACCAAGACAACAAGCAATCATAGAACTTGCAGCGCAACCTGGCAAGAAAATATATACCCATACGTGGTTGACAGAGAATCAAAAGGTAACCCCCTTCCACCAGCCAGATTCCGTTTACATAAGACTTTGTTTCAGAATCTGCTCGACATGACGACTCATCTAAAAAGGTTTTCTTCCCTCTTATGCTTGATAATTATCGCGCCCGACGACGGCAACTCCATACACGATCGTGAAATAGTCGAGAGATGGAGCGAGGCGTGCAAGACTCTGTCCTCAATCACACACTGTGTGACTTACACCCATCGTGATTATATTGCCATCTTGCTAAATCACATTTTGTAGATGGAAGAGGTTGGAAGTTGGTGGATGGGCATTGTAAAATGGCCTGAATTCAAATAATAGATTCTCCCCCTGCGCAGCAATCTTGTCGCTTTGCGTATTTCTTGACGTTCACACTATACACGCACCATTCTGGAGTTGGTAGCGCCTCATTTCTACTTTCCCTGCGAGATCTCACTGGTTACCAAATTTGCGTACGAAGTCACCAAAATATTCTACGCCACTCCGATGTGGATTCCGCCCCGGCCAGTACGCTAGTCGATACAACCGCCGCAGTCCGACTAATTTCTTTTTCTTAGCTCCTTCTCTCGTGCCTTTTACATAGACGTTCTGATAGCGAATAGGTCGTCAAGCCGGGTCCAAGGCGAAGGCGTGAGAACCTTGTGCACACCGGGATAACTTTGGGAACACGGCGTTCAGTGTTTGGATCTGGTCGGAAAAAGCCCGTTTTTCTTGCAACGGATTGACACAACTTGAGACCTTGGGACGGCTTGAGACCGTTTGGGAGTCACCGCACGGCATTTTGGGAGATCTCGTAGGCCCTCGCAAGTCACCCAAGGCTCCAGGGAGCCTTGGAACACCTTGAGATGGCTTGCAACATTGGTCAGCCCAGTATGTATTCAAATGAGACTATAACCGGATCCAGTGTATATTACTGTTCAATTTCATTCAATTCGGCACGGGTTGTGACGCGTGACCCAAAATACCGATTCGGCACTTCGGCAACCAACAAATTTTGGCGTGACACCTCCAAAAATTCGGCATTCAGGAGGAAAAGTTTCGAATATTCTGTCTTTTTTGCACCTCCAAGAGAGATTTGGCCCCAATGTCACAAATTTTACATTCGGCACTGGGCACCGTGACCCGTGACCGAGACCAAAATTCATCGCGGCACAGGGGGTGCGTGACACGTGACCGCCGAATTGAATGAAATTCTACAGTATGGATATTATGGATGCATAAATACACATCCTCATGGGCCGGGTCGGAGTAGAGCGATTTAAACGAGACGGCATAGTCCTGGGAAGGGTTGTGGGGCGAATGATGTCATTTGCGGCGCTAACACATAAATTGAGGAGTATGCTGTGACACCGTGACGTGCACTCCTTGCTCTCAACCACCACCATCGCCTAACCGCGCCACGACTCTGCGTATGACCACCGCCATCACCGCCGAATCTGTCGAGGCACGTTGTCGATCCTCCTTCGGAAGCACACTTCTAACCCGTCCTTCTTTTCTCGCCCTTCTTTTCCGGTTCTTCGGTTATGGTGCGTGTGTCGAGCATTCATCCATATTGCAGCTTTACTGACCTCATCCAGGATTTTCATTGGCAATGTTCAAAGGTGTGTGTGTTTACTCCCCTCCTCGCGGTCTGTATGCTCATTTCTTTGCTACAGTTGGCGTTTGTACACCTATTTCCCTGTAATTTCTTAGCTAGCTTGAATATCATTGGTTGTCATTTTCTATTGTATTGTCTTTCAGCGTATCGCGTGTATGGCTTTCAGAGCATGGCAGGAGGACCATTAAATGGCATTACCCGCACACAGATCGCTTGCAACGGGTTCCGTGAAGCGTCAAGGTTGTCTGACATTCGGGAACCTTGGAACTGCTTGCCGTAACCTAAATCGTGCGCTGCAAGTGACGTAGTGGCATATGACCTTGAGACGGCTTGGAACACATCGGAACCCGACGCAAGACGAATAGGTTTTTCCGACATTCATGTCACTATCCATGCGCAAGAACCCGGCATCTATTTTCTTGATGCGTCATTCAAGTCTTCGACCACCACTCATCATGCTGGTTTGACTCCTGTAAGACTTATGATACTTTCCTCAAGCCCGCCTAGTATTGAACGAGCACGCAAAGAAAAAGCACCGATTTATCCACGGTCCTCCGTCGATCTAACGGGACCAATTCGTCCGGCACCGACGAGCCCGCGACGTTTGCGGCATACATCATTCGACCATCAGCGGCGAACTTGCGAATCTTTTGCCAAGACCGAAACATCACGCGCCACTGGGCCAAGTCATATACGAGGCCGGGTTATACCTCTTTGGCAAGCTGGCATTGACGGCTTTGAGTTGGTCAACGTTTAGTCGTCGTCGGATGGTCCATCGCTGCCCCTACGCCAGATATTCGTATCGCCCACAATCGAACTCTGACTAGGATCTCCGCAAGTCTCCCCAAATGATATCCGGATGGAGACGAGGTGACATGAGCGGAGCGGGGTGCTTATCAGTCGGGCAATTCCCATCGCCGGGTCGGAAAGGTCTGCCTTCATTCGTAAATCCTCGGTAAAAAATACAGGACCGAGTCTATTCATCCAAGGGTATAAAAGCGCGCAGCAACGAACCCAAACCGCATCGTGCTCCCTTGCCCTTTCATTTCCACATTCACAGTTGACCCAGGCGGTCCCTTCTCCTTCTTTTTCGCTTTCACCTCGCTTCTGATTCATCCCTCTTCAAATTCAACTCTCTTACGATGTGGTGCAAACTCGCCGTTCTTCCTCTCCTCGCCTGCCTGGCCGGCGCCGCCGCCGGCGCCCCCCATTGGCTCTCAGCCGGTGGTGGTGTGTATTGTCCTCCATGAATCTCTCCCAATCCCGCCAACCATATTCTTCCTCACAGGCCCGCACGAGCACCCTGAGTCCTGCGCATCAAGCTGCCATCAAGGACGTCTATGAGCAGCTCATGCAAATCAAGCAGGACATCAGCAACGGCGAGGTTCGTTCACTCTTGTCACCTGCCTTTGAACGTCGTGTACTAAGCGGCCGCGTTCAGACCAACATCTCGAATGCGACCGCCGCCACCGCCTCCGGGACTGCCGTAGAGAAGTAAGTAGTGGACGCACCCGTTTTTCTTGGTGCTGATTGACTTCAGGCGCGGCGCCCCGGCGTCCACAACTGGCGATATCATTTTATCGTTGGCGGGTGCCCTTCTTCTTGGTCTGTTCTGAACAGAGTCCGACTCTGTTCAGGCGCGACCTGTTTCTGTAGCGACGTTACTATGAGTGAACTTGCCGAACAATATTTAAATATTGCATTCTGGGTTGATTCTCGACTCTTGGATCGGTGTCCCGAAGTCGGACGGATCGGATTTCTCGGTGCTCGACGGGCTTGCTCAGCCTTGTTCACCCCGGGATATTTCAACGATTGGAGAACACCCGGCATACCGTCACTGGCAGGCATCCCGTAATGTACAGAACAACAAGTTGAATAACCGACTGAGAAGCAATATTTATGCCTCAGATTCTGAGCTCCTTTCGAAGGCATCCAGAAGAAAGCGCTGGCTGGGTTGGCGTCAATTTCCGGCGGATTGCAGGGGACACCAGTGGGCTGCATACATAGTTTAAGCGCCACTAGTACTGGTTTCCAGTGGAATCCAGGGGGGAGAACAGCAGCAGCCACTGGATTCCACCGGCATCACGATGCTCGGCAGTTGCTCCCAGCCAATGCCGAGCTATGCCGAGGGGCTGCTGGTCCATATCAGCTCCGATCCGGCTGCTCGGTGCTCCGGCACAACTTTACGCGTGGGGTCACATCATCGGTCACGGTCGCCTCCCTCTTTTTTCACCATCGCCATGGTTCTGACGCGTAGGGCCTACAAGTCGATTATCCGATGGCTTCCTAACGAAATCCTTACCGCTGTGATGTCTCATCTATTGACATCAGATCTTCTGGCCCTTTGCAGGACGTCGCGTCTCATGCGCAATATCGCTACGCCTCTGCTCTACCGTACCATCTCCCTCTCCACCATGCATCAAATGCATACCTTTATCCGTACCCTGGAGCAATCCTCAGGCTCAGCGTCTTCTTTCTGGCGCCATGTACGGCAATTTGATATTACAGATGAAAACGAATTGTGAGTGGCATTAGGACCCTGTTTGAGATTGAGATAACCCTGATAACTTAGAGCCCTAACAGCGCGCATCGTTACCGAAATTACCCCAATCATGTTGCAATTCTGCCACCTGGAGTTCCTCGACCTATTGCTTGTCGGATTCGAATTCACGACTGTGCTTCGCGATGCATATTTCCGAATCTGGCTACATTCCTCTACACCGTCCAATCCCAATCCTGGGCCCTTCTGACGGCCTTTTTGAACCGGCACCCGACAATCACCGAGTTGAGTCTCCCCCGACACGGGCCGATCCCGCCCTTGGGCCCGATCTGCTTGCCGAATCTCCAGACGTTCACCGGCCCCAGCTCGTTCGTCTCTGCACTCAGTGCGGAGAGCGCGCCCATCAGGTCGGTGTTCATAATCTGGTACGCCGAGGATCGGGACATCGAGACGCCGCTGCTGCGGCTCGGGAAGATGGCCTCTCCCGCCAAGATCGTGGCCCTCACCGCATCGGAGAACGTCACACCCGTGGCCATTCTCGCGGCCGTGGCTACCCACCTACCAGACATTAAAACTCTCCGATTCGGGCAACTCTATATCGCGCCGCGTACTTTACGTGTGCGTACCTCCTCCTCTACTAGCTTGCTGGATTTCGTTGACGTTTCTCGTAGGCCACGCTCGACATGACGGCTCAACTCAAACGGTTCACGTCTCTTTCAGTCTTGGACGTCATAGGGCCGAACGATGAGGAATTCACCACTGATCGTGAAACAATTGAGCTGTGGAGTGAAGCCTGTAAAAGCCTCTCCTCGATCGTGATCCGTGGGTGTTGCATTCGTCGTGATTCTCTTGCCGGTTTGCCGAAATATATTTACATCATAGAGGGTAGAGAGTGGAACTTGGCCGTGGGACGCTGGGAAATGGACTGATGGCGAATGGATTATATGTTGTTTTGCCGGAATATTTATCGTCTCGTGTGTATCTTCGGCTTGCGAAATCGGCTCATATATCGGCGACCTCCTCAGCTGAAATCCAACTTTCTCGTCGTCTCGTCGTCACCTTCCCTCACGCCACATGTCGCTGCTACGGACGAATCCCAGCCTGTCAAACAACAGGCGAACCTGTCGATGCGGTCAACTCATTCTCATTCCTGGCAACTCGAGCTCATTCAAATGTTCTGCCAGCGCAATTGTCTCGCTTCTCCACACTCTGATTTTTGATCCACTTCAATGTAGGAATCAGGCGGGCCTAGACATTCTTCTCTCCACGCTTTTTTTCACGAGCACCGAGGCCGAATTTCTGGGATGACCTGCAAGGTTGGTTGGCTGGTGGCGCCGATTGCGGTGAATCTGTGAATCCCCTGGGGGTTAATTGAGCTCTAGCAAGGGGGAACCGGCATTAAAATTTCGTACGTGGGGTGGGGGGGGGGGGGGGGTCCGAGGTCGGCCGAAAAAATTTTATAGGGTCAGTTATGAAAGAGCTTCGGGAAGCTTCAAAACTGTGATTTGGCAATTGCTGAATGGGTTGGAGAGCAAATCAGAGTGTTCTCTGGCACTCTTTCACCCAGCTAGGGCAGTTACCAGATTTGGGTGGCAGACAAAGGCTGGTAGTATTCCGAACAGCCGAACAGTGTTCTGGCCTGGTTCTGGCCAACTAAGGCTACATTGTTGCAATAAAATAGTCAAGCATAAGTTGTAGTAACCCCAGTAACCTCCCAGAAGAATTAGATTGCACTGGAATGTTGCGCGACGAGTGCAGAGAAGACGGTTAAAGTATCCTGGCTGAATTGGGTAAGTGGCGGTGACAAAGCACCTGACCCGGAAGAACGGTCCGGCGCTAGGGGTGGGAAACTCCTTCCGTATAAGGCAGGAGAGGGGGGGGGGGGGGGGGGGGGGGTCCGCTGAGGGTCGAAAAAAATAAATCGACCCTATATCCGTTTTTCGAATCCCGGTTCCCCCTTGAGCTCTAGCCTCTGATGTTGTTACAGCTTGCTACGCCCTCCGTACTCCTCACCAACCAAGACACATGCTTGAGTACTACACATACGCACCGCGAGCGCGACCTCCTAACATTCGGCCAAGAGGCTTGGTTAAACATCTATACAGCGAGGTACGAGCTTGGTCCATATAGAGCGTCTGTCTACGAGAGACTAGGTTAAACATAAGTACATCGTATGATCGAACTTTTCAAACCAATCTGAACAGAGTGAAGACAATTGGGAGATGGCATGACGGGAGGCCTCGTCCAGCCCAGGTCCCGCACAGCCTGTAATTCCAAATTATGGGGCCATGCCGCAACCATGCCGCGATTTTGGTGCGTGGTGTCACATCATGCGTCACAGTCACCTCCTTCTTCCTCCTGCCATCTCCCATGGTTCTGACTCGCCGAGCGGCTAAGGCGTCCAAGTCGATCATCAGATGGCTTCCCAACGAAATCCTGGCTACCGTGATGGTGGATGCGTCGAGCCTGGACCTTGTAGTTCTTTGCAAAACATCGCGCCTCATGCGAAACATCGCCACGCCGCTGCTTTACCGCGCCGTATCCCTCGCGACCATTCCGCAGATAAATCTTTTCCTACGGACGATGAAACAGCGCCCCAACTCATCCCCCTCGCTGTCTCGCCATGTTCGGCGATTCTCCATAGCATATTATGCTGAGGAGCACGATTCGTGAGCGGTTTCCTGATATTTTTCAAGAAAAGAAGAACTGAAATAAATCAGAAAGCCGTCCCCGGCACTCCTCAAAGCCATTCACGCGGTTCTCATCCAATTCTGCCACCTCGAATTTCTCGATTTCCTTCTCACCAATATCGAGTTCACGGATATGCTACGCCATGCCTACTTCCCCAATCTTGCGAAGTTCCTATACACCGTGCAACACGAAACCGCAGCACTTTTGCCGGCTTTTCTGAACCGGCATGCGACGATCACCCATCTTACGCTCACCCGAGATGGCCCGCTCGGACACTTGAATCCCATTCTCTTGCCGAATCTCACCGAATACAACGGACCGAGCTCGCTCGTCTCGTCCTTCAGCGTCGATAGCAGGCCCATTACCTCGGCCCTGCTAATATGGTATCGCGACGACCTGGACATTGCGACGCCGTTGGTGCAGCTCGGGCGGATCGCCTCGCCTCCGACTATCAACGGTATCTCGACATGCGAGGATCTCAGAGCCGCGACCATCCTCGCGGGTGTGGCTACCCACCTCCCGCACGTCAAGACCTTCCGGTGCGGTAGATCTCACACGGCGGCTCGTATTTCCCAGGTTCGCTTCGAGTCCTGTTCTCCGTTTCGGTTAAATTCAGTTACATAACACTTTCACGTAGGAGGACACACTCGAAATCGCGACTCATCTGAAAAAGCTGGCTTCGCTTTCTGCAATGGTACTCCTCGGGGCTGACGACAACTCGGCGCCGACCTTGATCGACGATCGCGAAACGGTCGTGCTTTGGGGCAAGGCATGCGAAAGCCTGCGGTCCGTCGTACTGCGTACGTTTTCCCTCTTCGTATTCGTAACCGTCTTGTTATTTTGCTAATATTCGTGCAGATGGGAGGGAGTGGAAGCTGATGGCAGGTATTTGGCTCGAATTTGATATATAGATTCTCGCGTGAATCGGTCCTGTTGGTTACTTGAGTGACATTCCAGAATTGACGTTGTCTCCTTTCTGAATTAGCAATCATGGGGCAGTAGAGCTATAGGAAAAGACGTTGGATCGCACTCGGTGCGGTATCTTGCAGCAATTGACTGACAATTGCAGCTGAAGACGGGTAGATTCTCGCCTGGCCTCAGGCTGCGCATGGGTCGATGGCTTTCCTTTCTTCGGTGAATGAACTCCCACTCGAATGGATCCGAAACCTGAACGCTAGTAATACGATTGTTAAACCACCCATGGCCCGAGGGCAGGCCAAGGGGGAATAGCTGATAAGTGTTTTTCGCGACAGGCCACTCAAACCGAAGAGAACCATGTTTCGAGAAAAAAAGTTGGTTAGAATGCGTGTTCGTAGCGGCCCACCGCTGCTGCACGAGCGATTCCGGGAACTTCACAAAGCCATCCCTTGTAATTGAACGGTGAACCTGCACATTGGCGAGCAAATGGACCCGATCGATGCCTTCTACCGCCATCACCATCAGGAAATTCGCGCAAAGCTGATCAGTACTGGCCAGCGCTGATGAGCGGCACCAGCCGGATGATTTGATCCCATCGGGTGGGTCGGCTGGGCGGCTGCGACCAGCCCTCATCTGCTCGGTTGCATTCGGCCATTTCGGAACAATCTCACCAGTTCGGCACCAGCTTGATGACCCTTGACCAGCGGGGCACCATTTGGTTGGTAGTACGCCGACGTGAGACCAAATGGGTGGAGCATTTTGAGTCTGCAAGCTAATGGACCCCTGCTCATGCTCGGGCACTCCCGGAATTCATATTTTCCAGATGGCGGTATCACAGAAAGAATTCACAATAAATAATTCATTCATGCAGTATAGGAATCATGTTGATAGAAGTACAGTTAAACACGACGGTGCTCCTTAGCTGCCCGTTGAGCTTTGAGCTTGTCGTACGACGCGACGGCGCTGCTGTTGATAGTAGCCGAGGAAGCGTGATTGGGAAAGATTTTCCTAATGAAAAGTCGGCCAACGCAATTTGTAAAGCGTAATGTCACGTACTTGTTCCACCAAGCCAGGAGCTTGTTCACCCGCTTCCTCGCTTGGGTTCCTTCCCGGGGGCTCTCGAAGAAGTCGACAATGAAGTTGTACATTTGAGGAAGCGAAACATTGTAATATTGGTCACGCCACGACGGCGCATCGGTCAAGACGAAATATATCTGGGAATCACCTATAAGATAGCGCGACGTATAAATGAAATGCTTACGATGACTGCAATGTACGCGATTGAACGCCCAGTGACCTTGCCGTTCATGTTAAGAATGGTGGCGACATTTTTATTGGTCCCGGTCCTACGCGATGATGACTTGAGGCGCTTCTGGGGAGGGGTGTTCTCGTCCTCCTCGATCGTGTCAGAGGATATGAAGGTGGTCATGTACCCCTGCAACCATCACCGAGTCGTCATTGGTATCAAGAGAGCCAATCAACAAACAAAAGATTCACCTTCAAAAGAACGGGCGACATGAAAAGGCCGTCTTCCAAATCATCCGGATTGATCTTGTAGTCCTTGTAGAACAGAGGAATATAGAAACTCTCCCCGATCGAGAGTTCAGATGAGCGTAGGCGTTCGCGAACACTGATCGGACTTAGTCAGCATGATCAAATCCAAATCGGGCCACCTACTCCTCGTCATCCCAGTCATGTTCGTACGCGCAAATGAAGCCTCCGCACAAGTCATCTTGAATGCCTCGGCCGCTGCGACTGCTCGGGTGAATGTAATGTGCTGCCTTGACCGACTCCCGGGCTGCGGCTGGATCGACTGAGTCAGAGATACCAAAGCCACGGTATACTTGCGAACCTAGAGAACCTGACGTGTCTGCACCCTGGGCAGCAGTAAGCGCCCCAGCGACGGCCGACTCCGACGTGAATCTCTTCTGCTCCATCTCGTTCAGCCACTCGGCCACTTTGACGGACAAGGTCACTACGGATGTCTTCGCTGCGTGCATCGTTGGCGCCCTTCTGGAGCTGGAAGAATATCAGTCACACTGTAAGACTACGATACACGATACTCACGGATCGGAAGAAGTCCATGATCTCCTGGCTAGATGTATCGTTGTCGCTGGCCTTTGTCCGCAGCCTCTCGTGCAAGTTGGGAACAAGACGCTGGATCAGCCGGTATGCCTCCAAGTTCCGCTCAGAGCTTGGTCCGTAAGAAGCAAGATGAACGTGAGGTAGATGACCACTCACTCGCGTTTCTCAGCCAAATACTCCATCTCTTCCGGCGTCAAATCTTCAGCATCTTCATCAATGTCCTCGTCCTCGTCTTCCTCGGCGAGCTTCTTCTCGTAGATCTTGGCGTTGACGATGATCTCAGAGACCTCACCCCAAAGCGACGCGACTTTGCGTATTCCACGGCCCATGCGCTGAGAAGTGGTCACAGGAGAACTAAAGGCGTGTAAGTACGCGTGGAAAGGCAATGTATAGACTCGACTCACGGGTGCTTCCTCTTTTTGCTCTCCTGCTCGGCTTGCCGCGCCCGCATCACGTTGTAAGCGGCCTGGTAGTCGAAGTTGTCCGAGCTGGGGTCGCCTTGGACCGAGCTGGAGGATTTGCGAGTTGGGCTGGACGATGGCGGCAACGGGCCACGCAATGATGACGACCCGCCGTGATGGCGAGGACGTGGTGAGCGGGAGCGGGAACGGGAGCGGGAGCGGGAGCGGGAGTGGTGGGGCATGCTGGGGGTGAGGACTGGTTCTGACGGTGCCGTAGGCTGAGGATGAAGGCGGTGGGGAGTGGTGGGGAGAAGACAAGAGGTAAGCGGTGTGCCCTGGCCTTATATATGTGCTGATCGACAAACGTGACAGTCAACAAACCAGCCCCCATGTGATCGCGCAGAAAATTTGAAATGTGCGGAGCCCGCTGATCATGGCGCAATCGGGCTGATAAGCCCGTGTCCTCGTCGTCGTCGTCTACTGGCATGGCCAGTGTCCCCCGCGGTAGAAATCACCGTCTTTGTTGCAGCCTACACTTTCCGAATCTCATATTGCTCCTTCTCCTGCTTTGCTTGATGGGATTTTCATGCAGCGTACCCGGATGCAGCAAAGATTATGAGACACAAGGTGGTCTGACAGCACACCGAAAATCTTGCAAGCCATACCACGACTTCGTCGCTCGCAGTGTTCTTGAATCGTCCGGGACTCAGAGCCCTCCACCGAGAAGAAAGAGAGGAAGAGATAGCAAAAAAATTGCGATTCTGCGAGAGCGAAAAGAACGCACTCAGGGTCCAGAGGTGTGTCTTTTTTTGTGCTCGATTTTTTAAGCTGGAGTGCTTATAATTCAATATTTAGCTTCGTCGCTCACCTGCGCCTTCATCCAGCCATGAAATGGACATTGACCTTTCTCAACCCGACGAAGGTCCTCTCCCGATGGAAGGCATCGAAAACCTGCCGCTCCAAGGACCCTCTCGCACTCTGTCCGAGCCGCCCAATGCCCCGAGTCCAGTTCCTCAGCCAGTGACGGCGTCGGGACGCATTAAACGGAACTCCCGCCTTCCCGCTCGGTTCAGGGACACCCTTCCACAACCCCTGGAAGGTCCCCCACCCGCCGACGATTCTTTGGAACATGATGAACCAGGACCAGCGCGTCGAGTCACCCTCTTTCTGAGGGAGCGATTCGAAACGGCCGCGAATGGTTTCCGGTTATTCCGGAGCTACTTGTATCGCCCCACCTACGATCCCGATTCATTAATCGCCCTCGACGACTTATCCAATCGCTTTACACCTCCCGACCCTGATCCACCGCCGTCGAATCCAACTCCGGCGTATCCAAAAGGTCTGAATACGAGTGCTTCGATGGTCGTGGCATGGCAAAATAACGGGAATACCAACAAATCCGACGGAGAGGTGACCTCTCTCTTCCGGGACATAGTATTCCACAAAGACTTCAAACTTGATGACATGATGGGTTTCGACGCGGCTCGTGCTAATAAAATGGTCGATCAAGCGGCCAAGGAGACTTCCCCTCTCCTGCAGGATTTCGTGTCGACCACCGTTGACATCGAAGTTCCGTCTGGGTCCAAAGATCGACCCTCGAGAACCTTCGCGGTTCCTGGCCTGCACTTCCGAAAGTTAACCAGCGTTATCAAGGCCGCGTTCCAAAGCCCCTTGTCGGCGCACTTCCACTTGACTCCTTTCAAGTTGTTTCATGTCACGGACAATGATTCACGGACTCGCATCTTCAGCGAGGTCTACAATTCCGACGCGTTTATCGAGGAGCACGACAATATTCGCCGCCATGGAGCTCTTCCTCCCGATAACCCGAATTGCAAGCTCGAGAAAATCGTGGCAGCTCTCATGGCTTGGTCGGATTCCACCCATCTTGCGAATTTCGGAACAGCAAAGCTGTGGCCGATATATCTGCTGCTTGGGAACCTATCGAAATACATCAGCGCGAAGCCCAATTCCGGTGCCGCTCAACACCTCGCATACATCCCATCGGTAAGTGAGCTCGCTTGATGAATCATGTCTCCTTCCAATTCATTTGTTCTCTCAGTTGCCTGACGCCATCCAAGACGAAATTTCAAAATTTCACGCCAAATGGTCGACGCAGAAACGCGAGATTTTAACCCATTGCCGTCGCGAGTTGATGCACGCCGTCTGGAAGCTTCTTCTCGACGACGACTTCCTCCACGCTTACAAGTACGGAATCGTCATTAAATGCGCAGACGGCATCGAGAGACGTGTATATCCACGTTTCTTCACCTACTCTGCCGATTATCCCGAGAAGTAAGCTACCTGGCTCATAGCGTTATCAATCTCATTCATGTTTGTAGGGTTTTGCTTGCGACGATCCGGGATGGGGGTATATGTCCTTGCCCGCGCTGCTTGTCATCCAAATCGCAGCTGCACTTCATGGGGCATGTCCGCGATCTGTCGGCACGCGTGTCCAACGCTCGGAAGTACCTTGGAGACAAAGTCAAAGCTGCACGGCGCCATATTTACATCTCTGCATTTGGGATCGGTTCGGAAAAAGTTGACGCGCTGCTCAAGGAAACTTCCTCTGTTCCAACGGTGGTTCGTCGTGCTTTGAATTACTGGTAATTGAAACTCACCATCCAATTTCAGAACACATTCATCGACCGCCTCGGGGACGACTTCAAGCTGCATCAGATGCTTGTCGTGGACTTCATGCATGAGTTTGAGCTTGGGGTTTGGAAGAATATGTTCATTCACCTGATACGGCTCCTCTACGCGCAGCCAAATGGGCAAGCATTGGTCGCTGAGCTTGATCGCAGGTAAATTGAAGTCTATAATTATTTGCTATGCCTTGATTGAAACTATGTTAGATATCGAAGCATGCCCAGATTCGGCGGTGACACCATCCGACGCTTCGCGACGAATGCCTCAGAAATGAAGAAGCTGGGTGCACGGGATTTCGAGGACTTGCTGAAATGTGCTATCGCCGCCTTCGATGGCCTATTCGGGCACGAGGACAACAAGCGCGTCCTGAAATTGCTATATCGCATGGCGGAATGGCATGCTTTTGCCAAACTCCGGATGCACACTGAGCCCACACTGGCTCACCTACGGGAGCGCACCTCGGAGCTCGGCCGCCTCATGCGCCAATTTCGAGACACGACATGTGCTTCGTGGGAAACCTTTGAACTTCCCCGCGAGACTGCTGCACGAAACCGCCGCGAAGAGCATGCTGCTGCGGCCACCAAAACGGCAGGCGGAACCAGAGCGACGGCCCAGCCTCCCACGGCCAATCCTCCCCCGCGTGGATCACAGAAGAAAAAGAAGACTCTCAACTTGAACACGTACAAATGGCATTCGTTGGGAGACTATATTCAATTCATACTCCTCTTTGGACCTACCGACTGCTACGCGACGCAACTGGTAAGTTCGTTACTCACATCGATCCTTTTTTAAACTTCGAGCTTTGTACTTTCAGGGCGAGAGTCTTCACCGACTGGTGAAACGGCTGTATGCCGTGTCCAACAAGCGCGACTTCGAGTCTCAGATTGCACGGCGAGTTATGCGCCTACAACGAGCTCGGCAAAATGACGCCTTGCGTGGGCGCAAGAAACATAGCCACCATGTCGGGTTTTCTCAGCGCGACCCTCTCGGAGAGACTCCCATTGAGTTCCATCACCACACGAGCCGCAATCGTCGGTATCCTATTGACATTCACCAATTCGTTCAGAAAAATAAATCAGATCCAGCTATGCATGCGCGTTCTATTTAATTGATTCCACCGTCCACCTCTAACTTTTTTATAGCAATTCATCCCCAAACTTCAAGATCATATGCTAGGACGGCTCCTGCACCGTGAATTCGACGGAGATAACCATGAAGATTTTACGGCAGCCCAACGAAATTCCATACGGATAGCCGGCAACCGAATTTACCCTTCCAAGACTCTGCGAGTCAATTATACGACTTACGACGTCCGTCGTGATCAAGATACGCTGAATCCTCGCCTACAATCGTATGTGATGGTCCTTTCCCCTGAAACACAGCCCGGGGCGCATCGCTACTGGTATGCGCAAGTCCTCGGTGTCTTCAATGCGACAGTACATCTGCAAAGTCAAAATTTATTGGACTGTACGTCTCCTGCGCGGATGGAGTTTTTGTGGGTTCGATGGCTCGGGATTGAGCCCGGGTATCGTTTTGGCTTCAAACGCGCGCGGCTCCCCAAGGTTGGATTCGTGCCGGAGTCCGACCCTTTTGCTTTCGGCTTCCTCGACCCAGCACATGTTATCCGTGGCTCACACCTGATCCCTGACTTCGCGAGCGGGAGAACTTCAGACCTGTTGGCTACACAGGCGGAGACGGCAGCTCGAGATCCCGGGGACACGGATGACTGGATGGGCTTCTACATTGATATGTGAGTCCCAGTTTGTGTGCGCAAACGAGTTTTAATATTTTTTGGGGGTCTGGATAGCTTTGCTGATCGAGACATGATGATGCGCTACTTTGGGGGCGGAATCGGTCACGCAAACTTCGAGTTCACGGACGCACTAGAGGACGACGATGAGCCCAATGACGGGGAGAGCCTGAGCTCGAGGGCGAAACAGGTGAAACTCGGGAAGATGGGTTGGAGGAGAATGATGCTGGCGACTCAGATGAGGATAGCGATGAGGCAGAAGAAGACGATGATGACGAGGAAGATGACGACGATAGCGCTGGAAACGAGGAGGATTTTGGTCCCGAGGAAGAGGAAGACGGATTAGTCGATGATCTCGGGTTCGCAGATTTTTGAATACTATTAGATCTTATGCCGCTAGTTCTGTGCTAAACGGCTCTGAAAATGCTTTCATCTCTGTCTTTGGTCGGGCCAATGTGATATAATAATCCAGTAACTTCAACAGCCTGTATTGTGATCTCAGAGTGTGGTCGGCAACTCATCCATATTGGTGATAAACTCCTGATGAAATTGGCAGCCTCGGACAGCTAGATACAATATTGTACAGTAATGGACATGCATCAACATGGTCCCTAAATCTGGTAGGTAGCTTGTGAACGTCTTGGAATCTGGCCGACAACTGGTCGGCGCTGGTGAGTCCTGATTCGAGACAGATCAGATGCGGGATGATGGCACGTGCGGCCCGCTCAAACCCGAAATGCGCCAATTTCCTGATGACCTGATCAGAATCGGAGCCGCATTTCCAATTCCCGCTTTGCAATCTCCTCTTGCTCTTGCTCATCATGCCTGTCTCATTCGCAGTCGCATCCCACCCGACCAAACGCTACACATTCCCGGACGGTCGATTTGGATATACCGCAGACGACGCCCTTGCCAAGGCGTGCAAGAACCAGCACACGAAAGTTAGCGAACTGCTGCAATTATTTGCTGATCCAATACCCACTCCCGATCTACTGACTTTCCGGTTTCCGCGCCCAGAATATGTAAAACTCTCTCTTAATCCCCGCAATCTCCTCCCACTCCTTCTCCAGTCCTTTTACAAGTACGTCGTATTCGGACTCCGTCGCAATTTTTCCGTAACCGCCTGCTTCCAGGATCGGCGTCTTCATTCCTCGGAAGAAAGCCAGATGGTTCGCGGCATTGGCGGCCCCATCTTCGCCTGCCCATTTCCCCATGTACTGCGGCCTTTCTTCCACCTGAATATCGACGAACCCTGCCTCTTTCAGCATCCCTGGGATGTCCGCGGCGCAATCGATGTACAAGTTGCGAGACTTGACGAGGCACCGGTACATCGAAACGAGCTTCTCCATGCACGGTTTGTTGGGAAATTCGCCTTCATAGTACGGTTGACACTCTCCGAGCTGGATCCAACCTCCCGGACGGAGGACTCGGTAAATCTCTCGCAACGCCTGGGGCCACTCGGGGATTCGGAGAGCGATCATGAGGAGCCGCTGGTGTACCAACGTGAACGTATCAGCCCAGTCCGCGGGAAGACTGGTGATCGATTCAACTTGGAACGCAACGTTGTCCGGGGCAGAGGATGGAAAGAGTCGGGGTGTGATGTCCACTCCTAGCATTTGAACAGCCGGATCGACGGATTGCGCAAGATTCAGAAGCCAAAGTCCTAGCTGAGTCAGATGCTGCTCTCTGCCCGCGAATATAACTCACCTGGGCCCGTCCCGATCTCCAGTACTCTGTCATCTGGGCCCAACGCCACGGGAGCGAGCAGTATACGATTTTCGAAAATCCGCTTCAAACAGTTGTGCTGGATCAAGAGTCTGGCAACTCGTCCTAAGCTCTCTGGTCGAGCAAAGAGAATAAAAGATACCTCTGCCGCTCTGCATCGTCTGCTGGAAGAGCGTACTGGGATCCATAATATGCGTGGAACTCTCGGGCTGCATGCTCTATCGGGGGAGTCTCGTCTGATGAACGATTGAGCGACTCTCCAAATTGCTTCATGTGGAGCTGCTCAACTGTTTGACATTGTGGAAGGGAGGGCTCGAGTGCAAATGACAAGGACTATCGTTGTCGATTTTCGCGATGCCGGTGCCCGCTCACGGGAAGAAACTGTTTAGGCGAATGATTTTACACCTTCCGCCGAATGCCCTGCCGTTACTCGACGGCGAGTGAGACTTGTGCAACAATTGGCTTATCAACGTGACGGACACCCGATGCATTGGAACGTGGAAGAAGCCCCGATTTGTCTCTCACGCCTCCCCGACCGCATCGTACAACTCCGGTGCATGAAAGTTTCAACGCGCAGACCGTGGGCCAATGCACGCACCGCCGGAGCTGCCTACCGCTCTTTTCCACTTCCCAGCGTCGGGATACTAATAATTGTTCATTGAAACTCCAATTGCACCAACACCCGAGGAAGATTTCTTCCGTGGGTCCGCCATCTTAATTGAGACAGAAATTTCCATGGGTCTTGTCACGGCACCGACATACCGGCACAGATCAAGTCAGACGACGAGGGGCAGCCGTGGACCGCGGCGGAGTGAAGTCAGAGTCGGAGCTGTCGGATATGCGCCGGGTTGGTCGACTCTAGCATCCTAATGGCGCACAGATCTCAACACCTTTCTAGCTTCACCTTTCTAGCTTCACGCGCTACTAACGGACTGCACAGCTCTTCCACCATGCGTACTTCACCTGTAATGGCGTGCTTTGTGGGTCCCAGGAGAAGCATCCAATAGCTCGGGCCCCGTGAGTGTCGGCCTTTGCCTGTCCCGTGTGATGAAGGCTTCCTGGGGCATTCATTCGACATGCCATTCGCTTCCTGCAGTGAGAAATTCATTCATCTATCACGGATGCTATCGACCGCGAATCGGCTTCGTCGCGACAGCTCTCCGGATGCCCTGAGAGTAGACATCGTGGGCGCAATGTGTCGTCGTAATTGAATGCTTAAGACTGAGAAGGATGGGGGGACACCGTGGTCTTCCTCCCCGCAGTCATGTCAGACGCTGGTCTCAAAAAACATACCTCCAAAGAAAGTGGGAATGCAGTGTCAGATATAGACCTCGTCACATACCACGAGCATCGCGCAGGACGCCTGATCATTGACCCAGAGTAAGTCCACAATGCTGTATCGCCCCTATGAGAGTCTGAAGAAAAGTCAGGGAGGCCAAGCTCGAGCTCGGCGAAGCGGTTGCCTCGAGGCTTAAACTTTCTGCTGATGGAACCAAAGTTCTCTGGCCCCAGCCGACAGATTCCCCTCTCGACCCTCAAAATTGGAGCTCCAGACGCAAGGCGCTCCAATTATTCATTATCACTCTCGCTAGTATTGTTCCCGATTTTGATTCCGGGATAGGTGAGGCTTGCAGGTCCAAGCTTCCTTCATCATTCTCAACGATGGAGTCTGTCTCAGGCATTACAGCGATATTTTCTTTGGCTGAGCAATATAAAACCAGGCCGGATGTCGTCAATAACTTGACTTCAAAGTGTGTCGTTTTGAAGATTCGGCTCAACCTCAGCTGATATCGTATGAAGCTGGAGTGTCTTTCTCATCGGTCGGTCTTGTGATTCTCTTGTCACCATATTCTAACGGGGTGGATTGGAAACAGGATGGGGAGGAGTCTTCGTAGTGATTCTGATCCGCAGATATGGTCGCCTACCAATTCTATTCTGGTCTCAGGTATGAGCTGCGTCGGTCAGTCCAATACCTCAGTTTCCTGAACGCTATCGCCGTAGGTGTTGGCGCTGTTGTTTTTTCTGGGCGCAACGATTGCACCCGACTTGAACACATTTGCAGGTAAGGTTTTTCAGTGTTTGGAAGGCGCCAGTTGAATACCTGAAGCCATGAGATGCCTGACCGGATTCTTCGGGTAAGATCTTCTTTCCGATTACCTCCTTCTTATGGGTATCCTCAATTCTTCCAGAACGGCCCCTCAAATCACTGTAATCATTCCGATGTGCCCTCACTTTCGCCAGTTCAAAGTGTAATTTCAGGGACTCTACGTTGTCACCGACATGTATCCTTTCCATCTCCAGGCTAGAAAGGTTGAATTATCTTTCCATGTGAATAAAGACCGCCAATAACGCTTTTTGAAGGTCAACATCTGGACCCTCGGCTATATCGTATCGCCTTTCCTGTCACCGTTTGTCCTTGGATTCCTCGTCGCCCGGACGACGTGGAGATGGGCTTATGGTGTTGGGACGATCTACGGTGGCCTTGTGCTTCTGTTGATTGTGTTTTTCGCTGAAGAGACGTGCGTGCAAGTTTACGATGGACCACCGAATGTCCTGATAATATCGAGGCTAGAATGTACGACCGAGGTGCGAAACCCATCCCGGAGCCGCCAACGACGGGCCTACGCTACCGCGTGGAGACACTACTCGGTTTCACCGGACTCAAGACGACAAATACCGTGATACCTGGTATCAGGCCATCTCCTCCTCCATCCGCATCGTATGGCGCCCACAGCTACTGGGAATACTGGTGTTCGAGGCAAGTGCGTCCGTTCAAGCAGGCCCTTTATAATCTCTCCACAGGGCATGATGTTCGGCTTCGGGATTGGGATCAATGTGAGCCCGGTCAGCTCTACTTGGGATTTACTCACATGGCTGCAGGTAACGAACGCCGTGTTCCTCGGGACCCCGCCTCCATTTGGATTTGGATTCTCGCAATTTGGCATCGCTGGACTCTATGGAACGCCTGTCGTAAGCTCTCCATTGCATCGATGGGAATAAAACCAAACGCCAAATGGCAGGCGGCCGTATTTCTGGGAGAGGTGATTGGCCGCTACCTCAACGATTGGATCATGAATCTATCGATTAAGCGCAATGGCGGCGTGTTTGAGGCTGAGAGCCGTCTATGGTGTGTCCTTCACAATATGCAAAAACGGACATGTTGAGGAACAGTATAGGGCTTGCTACATCGCTGTCCCATTATACATCTGCGGTTTCGTAGTGTTGGGTGCGGCGTTTGAAAATCACCTCAGCATTTGCGCGCTGGTAATGGGCTGGGGGATCGCGGAATGCGCGTGAGCGGGCCGTTATCATTTGCGCACTGTCACTCATCTATTATTGAAGGATAATGATCAAGTAGGTTCACGCCTAGGGCCTCTTCCAGTCGTTGAAATTTATTTCTCCAGCACCGTAGCCGTCATCGCATACTGCAGCGATAGCCTACCAAGACACCACGTTCGCATTCCCTGGGACGTGACCTGTGTCTCGCTAACCCAAGTTGCAGGGAGAAGTTAGTGCGTTCTTCAACCTCGCGCGTGTTCTCGGAGGTGAGTATTTACCGAGATAAGCAATCCGGCTGCTGAAGTAACTGCCACAAGGCTTCAGTGTAGCGTACTTTCAAATTCCTTGGGCCCTCAAGCATGGAGCCCTCCAGGTTCTCGGCGTCGAAGCGGCGTCAGTGTTCCTCCCGGCTGATGGCCAAAGTCTGACCTATATTCCTGAGCAGCATCGTCGTCGGCCTATTCCTTCTTGTCGTCCCATTCCTCCAGCTGAAGGGACGGATGTTACGCGTGAGTTTATTATCTTTTATCGTGCCTTGGCTTACCGATTTACAGGAACGTTTTTCGCCTCAATGATTGTTCTGGAATGTACGACACGCGCTACGAGAGTACCGGACGGAGGCGACTCGGCTCTAACGTCAATAAATGAATTAACGAGACGAATAAATTGCTAGGACGAACGAGAAAATAGCAGCCTTGTACTCGAATATGACGATCCGGGATCCTGGTCGTATCCCAAACCCGGCAGAGGATGCACAAATTAACTAGCGCAAGCTCAAGGGAACACAAAAATGGAATTGGATGAAACCCTAGTCAAGCAAAAAGAGATAAATAACCTCGAAAGGGGGGACAAACTGAATGACCAGAGTAGAGTACTCCCCAAGAAGCCGGAGCGACCATGTGGAAAAACAAAGAACGCACCGAATGATTTGCCAGACTCCTCCATGACATTCTACGACACTCGAGGAAGCGCGGACTGAACAAAAAAATATCAGTGTATGCTCCTGAGCATGAGGGGAAGAGGGAAGGGAGTCCTATAGAAGAACGGCAGAATGATGGAAAGGAAGGATTTGTGGGAGGAATATTGAGGCAGGAGGTGAATGAGGAAGGAACATGAAATTCAAAACATGTCGACCGCTTGAGGGACACAGAACAGAGGGTAGCAGTGATGATTGCTGCCCCTCGGTCGCATATCGCACGAGTTCCGACGAGAAAAGCGATGGAACCCTGGCTTCGCCACGATGAGACGGTCTATTGCTTGAGGCGGTGATCACTCTTTGCGGGACATCGTTGGTCCTTTGGAGGCGAAGACCACGAAGAAATACGCACGAAATGGGTGTCAAAGTGGTGGCAAAGTGGTTACAAGCAAAAGGCGCAATCACAGTGGGTCAACTTGGAACATGCCACGCATTAGTCTGTTTGCGCAAAAGCCATTCAAGCCATCAGATGGCTTTTTTGGCGTGCGCACAAGAGGTAGGCGGGATCAAAGTTTCAGACATCAACCTCCAAAAGTTTTGACATGCTGTGCAGGGGAGGGACGGAGGGAGGGTCCGGATCACGGTCCGTATGGACCTCAGTCTTTTTTCCGGAGATAACTTTTTTTTTTCGGCGATATCGCTGGATTTGACTTGGTCCGATCTTGTCCGAGACTCCGAACTGTCATTTTACGGCATCTGTTTTCAAGATCATTTGCCGTTTAAGGCCTCTTTTACAAGGAAATAAATTAGTTTGATTACATAGACAGACAGAGAAGATATGGAAATGGGAGGGTAGCCAAAATTCTGGAAGGTTCTGACTAAAAATGAGACTGCAAACTCAAAGTTCTCAATTCTTCCTGGCAAAAGTGGCCCATCAGCACAACTTTCCTAATCCGGGGGAGTTGTCAAAGAGGTCTGTGTGTGATCGGGAATTCCCGCTTACCTCTTGCGTGCGCATCAAATGGCTCCACAGTGACATGTATTTTGTTCACTACTTTGTCACATCTACTTGAATATCACGAAGATATGCGCGAAAACTCGAGCAGCAGCTACTCATGCGGAAACGCCTTCTGGCAAGAGGGAGGATCATGTTTTGATCCATGTCCTAAGTTCTGGAACTTTGTTGGAGCAAGTGGTGCTCACTCGGATGGCATAGAGAAGGACTACTGTCCTTCAATAGAACCCAAATGCAAGAGAGGGGCTTCCCGGATCCGTGCCTCCATGCTTTCTCAGAGCCATTAGCCATTCGGTGCGCACATCACAAAAGCCATCAGATGGCTCGGATGGCTTTTGCGCAAACTCTCTATTCACTGGATACCTGTCATGGATATAGTCATTTTGGACTCAATGACCGTGAGTTCATACTGTTTCAACTATTTGATATTTCTGTTGTCTCACTCCATGCCAATCCCTACTTCCCTCTTACCTACCATTTAGTTATACTTATTTGAACTCCCTCCCTCCTTCCTTACCAACCATCTTCCTAATTTCATTGTTACTATGTTTCAGCTTATATTTCATATATACCTTACAGTATATAAACTGTACGTCTGTGAAATATACAGTACTTTTTACCTGTTAACCTCTTTGCTCTAAACGCACCCTCGCGCTTCGCTTAATTGCCTCACACTCAGTCTAAACGGCTTCGGCGAAAGTCTCGCACTTGTCAAAGCCCAGGACAACATCCATCGAACGGAATCAGCTAAAGTCTAGCAGTAGCTGATTCCCACGACAACTCACTAGCTGGCGGTAACGAGCTGCGGCTCGTGTGCTAGTTGGTGTTCATGTTTACCTGAGAAAGCAAACGGTTCCTGGTGAACTTGTGGAATTCCCCCCCATTCCATAACAATACCTTGAACGTCATCTCAGCCATTGCACTTCTGCCGGTGGAATATACGTGATTCCGAACGTTGATATGTCATCCTTTCTCGTTTAGCTTACGTTCAATCATAGCGCCCGGGTTTCCCCTGTTTTATCATTGAACTCTCTCTGACGAAAGCCTCCACTATTCAATTCCCAACTGGCAGGAACATCACTGATTGATGTTCAGAAGACTGATGTGTTTGGTGTGTAATTGAATTTAAAGCTTTCCGACTACAAATCAACAGTCACGCGTCATGAAGGCGTTTGTCAAACCTCCAAGCCGTCACAAATATCCTCCCTCCCCCCCCCCCCCCCCCCACCAGGAGCACAAAAAAAGTCAAAATTTCCCTGAGATTGTCGAAATTTTTGGGGGTGTCACACAAAAATTCGGCCACTGTCGAAATGTCGAATAGGTAATCGGGTCACACGTCACACCCCTGTCGATTTGAATGAGAAACCCCAGTAAACTTAGCTTTTTATCTGAATAGTGTCATTCAAATATACCATTATTTGTGTCCTGAAACTGCTCCTGAATTTTTTCCTGCTTTCAACCAGGAGAACTTTCAGGATCAGGATTCAGGAGCCCTGAAGCTAGTAGGAGCTCATGGTGCTCCTACTTAGTTCAGAGCTCCTTATTTCGCTCCTGAAAGTGCTCCTGCTTGATACCTCCATCAATTATCCCGCTCGGCGATCACTGGCCTATGATCCGGTTGTGCTCGATGTCCGTGCTGCATAGAAGTCGTCTTTGAGGTCAGACAAGGATGCATCCGACTCCGAGCCTGAGTCCTGCCTGTCTGCCCCATCTGCCAGTATGCTGCTCATTCTCGACACTGCGCTGACACCCGAGACTGCGCTACCGCCCGAATCGGAGTTGACATCATCGAGGAGATCAGTAGCAGGGCGCTCAAAGAAGGCATGGTGCAGCTGCTGCTGCTGACTCTGAAGTTCTTGTATGGCTTGTTGACGCTTGGACACTGTGCAGCACGTCGCCATGGCTTGGGACGAGTGTTAGAAGCAACACTGGAGTCACTCGACACGCGGCAGGCACGTGGGACGTGCGTGGGATGCATGGGATAGATGCTGGAGCTGCGGGGGGCCGCCTGATGTCCGGATTCATGGCCGAAGCCGAGGGTTGCCGAGTAGAAGAAAAGCAGGAGAAAGCTCCTGCTTGCATCCTGAATGTAAAATGTGCAGAGGGGGGGTTTCAAATATTGTCATTATTGTGTTCCTGAATTTTTTCCCTGCTTCAAAATTTGAGTGGCGATCCCACTCAAATTCAAGAATCAGGAAGATTTTCAGGAGGAGGAGGATGTATACCGGCGCGGGTCCCGTTAAGAAACAGCCGGGGCCCATACAACATACATGTGTCATTTGTATGCTACGGATACTCTCTTCCTTTCACCATTTCACAACCTGAGTACTGTACTTTTTCCTTCAAATCGGTAGTCACGTGTCACGCACCCCCCTGTCGATCACGAAATTCGGTCGAGGGTCACGCGTCACTCGGGCCTCTGTCGAACCTCCAAGCAGTCACGCAGGTCCCCAAACGGCCCAAAAAGTGCAAAAAAGACGAAATTTTCGGTTCAAATGCCGAAATTTTCGAGGTGTCACGCAAAAAATCGGCCGCTGCCGAAATGTCGAATAGGTAAAATGGGTCACGCATCACACCCCCTGTCGATTTGAACGAAAAAGTACAGTACCCTGTCAAACACCTCCCCAGCTAGATCGGTAATAAAAAGAGAAAAAATACCGGTGGGTCAATTGAGATGCATTCAGAGCCCCAGGGCGGCCTGGTGTCCAGAATTGAGTATGAGGGAACGAGATTTACTGGTATTATCCCAATGTGCTGTATGTTGTCATGCACGCAGGTTGAACCGGAGGTACTGCAATGTTGTCCTGAACATCCCGAAGAAACAGGGGAGGGTGGAAATATCTCCGGAGCTTAGACCGATATACCAGTGAGGCACCACGGAGGGAATGAAATGCCGCTGTCTACAACGTCCAGCAATGTGACCGGAGGGGAGGGAGAATCAGACGAAAAAACAGAGTGCAAATAATGGCAATTTTGAACGACACTAATGCAACTTAAAAACGCACATCCTCGCTTTCAGCCCAAATGGGTCTGCGATTTCCACGCGGTGATATCACACTATGTGACAGTCACCACACCCCCTCTCCCCAATTTCCCCATCTCCCATGGGTCTAACCCGCCAAACTACCAGCACATCCAAATCGATCTTCGCATGATTTCCCAACGAAGTCCTTGCGAATGTCATGTTCCATGCATCGAGAACGGATCTTCTGGTCCTTTGCGGGACGTTGCGCTTGATGCTCGACATTGCGAGTCGTGCGACGCCACTACTTTACTGCGAGGTAACCTCTCCACCGTCGGTCCGTCCCGCAGACAGAAGGTTTCCTCCGAACCATAACTAAGCTCGCCAGCTTTCTCTCTCCACCATCTCGCCATGTACGGCGATTTTCGGTTGCGAAGGAGTTGTCAGTGGTATTACGACGTGTTTCCAGGGTCAACAAATAACTGGGGCATCTCCAAGTGGTACCCGCTGAAGAAATATCCTATCCTCCCCACCCACCCACCCTACGTAAGGCTTATATAATATACCCCAAATGGTAATTTGATCAATTTTGCTTGCCACGCGCTTTGTTCCTCCCTTGTTCTCTCCCAGATACAGCCGCATTCAGTCGAACTAAATGGGATATCACTGAAAGTGCTCAAATCCTCAACCATATGGTATAAGTCTCATATTTTTCTCAATATTCTAATTTAACTACATGCACTGTTTCTTGCAACTCCGCCGCCTGCACCTGCATTTATGCGACATTCATCATCGCAGAACCAGGGAACACCGGGAGCTTTGGTTAAACCAATGCAATGGGGGTGAAACTAGAAAAATTGTGAGCAAGAGCCATTGTTCGACATAGGACATACTTTTGAACCACAAGCCTGAATAGGTAGTACCGTGTCAAAAAGAAGTTCATAGTACATACATATACACTGGGAAGCACCTACCTCCACAAGATCTGCCATTGTGCCGCCCAAGTGCCGCCGCGGCAAAGATGTGACATGGAGTGATTCGCAACTCTGTCACCTGTTACGCCCACGAACTGATGTAAATTAACGTGCACTAAAGATGGCAGGTGCACGGTAAGATACGCGAATTTCGGTGATTTGCCGTGCACACCTTAAATACAGTGAAAACCCTCCCATATCTACTTATCTACAAGATCTCCAGCACATACCTTTGATCTGCTCATCACGGCCGACACCTGCCATCAATAACGGCGCGCCGTCGAGTGCGATCAAGACCGCGCCAGCGACAGCCATCAATTGTCTTGGCGCTGCGCCATCATATGTCAAGACCGCGCCATCGACATCCATCAATGATCTTGCCGGCGCCGCCGCCTTCGTCACAAAAAATGTACAGAACTTCATAGAAAAATTCAGGGACCTTCCGCTGTATATTCAGAGCAATGTACTCCACTTGAATTGAACAAAAACATGAAATATACCGCCCATGCATCCAAGAATAACCTACCCCACTGCCTCTGCATCATGCGCGACGTCGACGCGTACAGTGTTCTCAAATGCCTCCGGAAATGTGTCCATTTCCCCCTCATTGTCCTTCTCATCTTTGGTCTAGGGTGCATGAGTATCGATGGCATCCGACATGTCAACACCACAGCGGGAGCAGACACACGCACCTAGGGTAATTGTCGCCGCTGCAGTGAGCATTTGCGAAGAAGTCGTATGGTTGAACCAATCAACGAGAACCAATCAACAAGCTCGTCCCACATGCATGTGCATGCAATCGTCGAGGCCGCACTTCCTGCACTACATTGGGCATGGGGGCGGCAGGCAGACCTTGCATATGCGCATAATGGAATAACAGACGGCGGGATGCGTTGTTGTTGTACCTGTCTCCGAGAAGAAGGAGGTTTTGTCGTTGTCTTGCTGCTCCTCACCTCGTAAAGTGATGCGGCGGCAATGGGGGCGCTGTTTTTAGCGGTTTTGCGCTGGGTCTGCGTGACGAGATTCTTGTGAGGGAAAGTCAGTCAGCATTCACAATAATGAGCCAGAGAAAATAAAATGAAAGACGGTGCACCTTTCTTGCCGTGTAAGACCGGCCGCAGTGCACTCTCTCACATCCTTTCTGTAAACAAATCGGTTTGTATTAGAGAATGCAAATGAAGTGAAAGTAGCCAACACACCGGCCGCTCAGATGCCTCTGCCGCCTTCTCACAATACTTTTAAACACTGGAGGTTCAAATGGTACCTGCATCTAAAAGAACACTCACTGTCGCATACGCGGTCATGCAGATTAACACCGCTTAAGTTCTGCATTCCTGCAACGAAAGTGTCAATACTGGTGAAGTGGAAGGATTTACTTCCCGGTGTAGCACCACGGATTGTACCTGTTGAGGTGTTTGGTCTCGGTGTCCAAAGATCGCGGCACCACTGACCGATGTTGCCGGACAGAGAAGCGGGGATGTGGTGGTAGGAAAGAGGGAGATCACAGATCACAATCAAAGTTTGCGATGGATTGGAGCTGAGATATCAGTTCGCGACTCTCATTCCGACACAAAAAAAATCATAGTGTTTGCTACAGGTCTACTACTGTCTTCAAAAATTTTATGTAGACTACTGGACGCTTCTGTAAGGCCATATTAAATTGACGGTGTTCCAGCCAACGCACACATATTATGATTTTATTTTTTCTGGGTCAAAAAACCAAAACCGCGTGAAACAAGGTCAGGTTTCACATCCCAAAATTTGAAACCAGGTGGTTGAGAGGAAGTGGTTGAACGAAGCAGCACAATCAGTTCGCGACTTGATATCAGTTCGCGATCGCTTCAGTGCTTCAGAATCACAATAAGTACTCACTGTTTCACCTGGAAGACAAATAAGACCGTACTCATGCGCAACTCGCGTGGAGCGAGCCTGAGGCTGGCGAGCGCGTTGACATATCAGTATGTCAGTGTGCTTTCCTTTCCACACCCTCTTCCGCCTTTTGCCTTGAACCTCTGTCTTAAGAGAGCTGATCATACACGACACGCGACGGGCATCGGCGGCGCAGCTGGATTTAATGAAGAACTACCTGAGCATGGCGGCGGAACTGAGGAGCATGGCACAGAAATCGCATGAATTGTGCAAGCACCGTCCCCTGGGCCCTTCCTGAGTCATTCTCATTTTTGTCTTCGCTCCCTCTACTCAACCTCTACTACCCTATCACTTCCCCACCTCCCCTGGCTCGTTCCCTCGTTGCTCCGCTGCTCCACACCAACAACCTCGGATGCGACAAGACCAGACCTACACCCTCGCTCCTGACAGCGATAATACTTACATGGTGTACACTTACCTCACATCTCATCTTATTCATTTCGGTGTTTCGCATCGAATTTCTCGCCGAGAGTTTCTCGTAGTGTAATGTACTTGTGCAGCCTTCGCTTGCGGAGCTACGCCCGTCGATGGGGCTGATGGCTGACCGTCGCACGAGTCTGAAGGTGGTGGAGGCTTGCCTGTGACAGTGTTCGTCACGAGAGCGGGATCGTGTGCTGGTAACGAGGGGACTACGGGCCCGGGGCCAGCCGTCGCAGGATGCGAGCCTGGTGGTGGAAGAGACCAGCGCCCGGCGTAGCCATCTTTGCTGTCAGTGCGGATGCGGGCTAACGACGGGCGCAACAGCGCTGTCAAGACAATTGATGGCTGCCGCTGGCGCGGTCTTGATCGCACTCGACGGCGCGCCGTTATTGATGGCAGTGTCGGCCGTGATGAGCAGATCAAAGGTATGTGCGGGAGATCTTGTAGATAAGAGTAGATATGGGAGGGTTTTCACTGTATTTAAGGTGTGCACGGCAGATCACCGAAATTCGCGTATCTTACCGTGCACCTGCCATCTTTAGTGCACGTTAATTTACATCGGTTCGTGGGCGTAACAGGTGAACTCTGTTGTTGTGATCATCATGTGTTTCTTGTTTGAGACATAAATCGGCCAAAAAATCACCAAAACTTGCACAAAAAAAACCATTTTTTTCCGACCCCTTTAAACGTGTTTTTGAGAGGATCCGTAACTTTTTCCAAAAAGTGAAATAAGCCATCCACGACCCCCACCCACCCCCTACCCCGTGTCTCGGCATTCTCCGGCGGGTACCCCTTGGGCATCTCAGAGAGCTATCGCCATTGCTTGTTGGTGCTATTATCCCCATCCTCTCGCAATTCAACAAGCTCCAATCCCTCGAGCCCTTCCACTCTCATTCACCGGAGCTGAACGATGCTTATTTCCCGAATCTTTTGTCATTTGTGTGCACTGTCGGCGAAGGCTCGGCCTTGCTGGGGCTGTTTTTGAACCGGCACACAACGAACCACCCTAACCCTTTCTCACAGAGACGGTCCGCTCCTGCCATTGGGTCCGGTATTCTTGCCCAATCTCACCGCATATGGCGGCCCTAGTTGCTTCGCCTCCTCCTTCGGTGCCCCTATCCTCGGCTTCATCATACTGCTATGGTATCCCGACGATCTGAACGTTGACATTCCGCTGCTGCAGCTCAGCAACGCGGCCGCACTCCGCACAATCATCGCAATTGCCACGTCCGAAGGGCTCACGGTCTCGACTATCCTTCGGGGTGTGGCTACGCACCTACCGCACATTGAAACTGTCAAGATTATGACTATTACCCCTCGTCTCTCTCGTGTGCATTCGCACTCTACCATTCGCCCGATGTACTTGACGGTTTCCTGCAGGAAGACGACACACTCGAAATCACATCTAAGCTCGAGAAATTTGATTCCCTCTCCACCTTGGCGCTTCAGATTGACGGCGGTAGCTCAGACGAGGAGCGTGACACAGTCAAGCGCTGGGCCGGGGCATGCAAAAGTCTTCGCCGAATTCTCCTCAGTACGCCTTCCTAGTTTTCTTGCACCTTGGTCCTATACTGACGTATTCGTAGAAGGAGAGTGGAAACTGGTGCAGGGTCAATGGGTTGACCCTTAATAGATCGTTGCTTCCTGTCTTCGACTCCACAAACCTTGTGGTATTGTCTCTTCCGGCCATCGAACTTCGGTTCCGTTTCACAATGTTTCGATTGCATATCAACCTCACTAGCCTTGTCGAAACCGAATCGATGTCTCGCATTGATCTCCCCTGACTTTGTGAAAATCCTCCACAATCAACTGTGCAACCATTACCCGCCGGGAATTCCATCCTGGGCCAGCCAGTATCAAGTAAAGTGCGTCGTAGACGTAAACTGCCCCGTCAGACGAGGAAATGCGGGTTAGTGAAAGTCATTGACCAACTTCAACAGTTCTAGTTCGGCACGTTATCGGATTGAGGGGGGGTGTTCGCAGTTCTTCCACGGTCCGGACTCCGCCATTTTACAACCCACCGCTCGCTTTCTCCATCGCCATTTTGACTTCAAACGACATACGTTCCCCATGTGCCATCCGCAGCCACCTCGGTCCTACGCCCTCCGCACGTCGCCCTCTGCCAGAACCAGTATCATGTGCGGCGGGCTGACTCGGATGCTCGGATGTTGTTCCACTGGCTGGGTCGCAGGCTATGTCTGCGCCTCGGGCTCGTGCCGGTAATACTGGAAGGGAAACACAAAGCTTTTACCATTACATCCAAGAAGTTTCTGCTCGTAGCCCTCATCCCATGCTCAGTGGATATGGTCTAGCACAGGACGATATTGGCGCTTCAGACTTTTCCTACGTCTCTCATCCCAGCTCACTGCGCGCGCTTTCTTATGGCCCCACCTCAATCTTACTCTTGGCTCTTGGAAACAGGCTGTCTAGATGGTTCTCATTGTTCAATCATCCTTGTCGACATGCATCGGACTATCGGATGACGCAAAATCGGTCTTACTTTCCGCGGCGGTTATTTGGCCCAACGAGCTCCTCTTCCGTGTCGTTTCACAACCGAACCTAGGATTTCATCCTTTTCACTGGCGTACGATGTGAACTGGACTGGAACCTCCAGCGGCTCAAAGCTCGAAGCTCACTCTCCCCACACGCATTTGCCATAAGAAGCAAATTTCCCGAGGACCGCCCCTATGCGTAAGTGTATCCGGTCGCCTCACTAGCCATTGACTCCTGGTTCCTCATTCTCATGCAGCGACTCTTATCTCGTCAGCCAAATAGACCGACCCCGATGTTTTTGCCAGGCGTAAGTATCTGGCGGCCCCGGTACTCACATCGGCCCAAATATAATAGATGCACCATCAAACTTCGACTACTTATCAGCCGACTCGACGTTGTGTTCTTTGCCTTGAGTTGGGTCGTACCAAGTTCTCGGGCCAGCTTATGTCGCTCTAGTTGCCGAACCTTTTCTTTTGACGCGTGCCAGACCCCCCTTGTGTGGCATTTCACCTTCTCTTGTCGTTCCAGCTCATGCCGGCTACACAAGCTACACTCACACTTTCTGCCGAGTTGCCGATCTCGTGATCATGATGCAATGATGGCAAATAAAATTTCTCTTTTCTTCGCTTTCTCATGTCGGGTTCACAGCGCGACTTGCGCCCAGAATGAGGACTTTCTTTCCCAGAACGGCTTCTTCCTGCATTCTTCCAATGAATTCCACGACGCGCCGCGTACGCCCATCCCGCCAGCTCCATGATTGATACATCAACAGGAGAATAGCACCAAGGGTTTCGAGAAAGGAGAGGGGAAGGAGGCCACAACCAAGCTGTGGCGCGAGAAGAAGGATGAGAGCAATCACATTGATGAGGGGCGCCAAGATAAGTGAGAAACATTTCGCAGCACCAGTAAATCGATGAAGGACTGCCGCCGCCAGCAAGGACGCGACCACATCTGGAGGATCTGCGCATTGTCAGCTCATACTGCCCAAACAAGCTTGAAGCACAGCGAGAACAAGACTGAAAGCATGTTGCTGCAAGAGAAAGTACATGGATTGAGCGCAGAAGAGAGCAATGTGAGTACACATTGCGAACCAGCTCACCGTCTGACCTGTAGCGATGAGAGCGCGACAGCTGGCACGGCGGCATCCTTGGCACTGCTTGGCACAGCTCCCGGCGATCCCCAGCAATTTCATGATCCATGGAGTAAGTACGCCTTGGGGATTTGGGGAAGTAGATTAATCATCCATGATCTGTCCGTCCTTCCGTCCTGAGGCTCCTCTGGTGGACGGTACGGCCGTCTTGACTGCCGTCCGGTGACAGGACGGCATGCTGCTGAGGTTAGAAACTCAGGGACGGTCATCCGTCCGTCCGTCCGTCCAACCGCCCTGGACAGGGCCGGCGACGATCCCTAGCTCCATCTCCCTTCGATCCCCAAGACGGCAAGGACTTCATCTGCCAGCCTGGTCTCTGCCCAGTCTGCGCGCGTCCATGAAGGCTGGTGGCCTGTAGTAAGTAATCCTACGCACCTCTCCGGGCATACTTCGTTAATCAAAGCAGCCGACATCAGCTATCCAGCTCACCATCGACACGTGCAGCCGCGAGGTCATCATCAAGCCGTACCCCCAGGCGGACCAGAACCCTAGATCCTCGGATGTTTGACTTCACCTCCTCTTCATCCCTTACCCGAGAACCACACGATAACGTTCTTCGTGCAGGCCCGCTGGGGCGACCGGCCCGCGCAATATCCGAGCACCGTCGCCTTTTGGGCGGGAGTCCAAGCGTATCAGCTCCTTCAAGGTCTCGCCTTCATGCACGAGCACGGCATCGCACACGGTGTGCATGCATGCCCCACCCTCCTCCCACCATCCATCCGGCTAATTCCCTCCAATCTAGGACATCTACGACTGCAACGTTGTATGCAACTTCAGCCGCATCCGCACCGGCAGGGTCAGGTAAACAGCTGCTTGTTCAAGTGCGAGACCAAAGCCAGAAGGATGGGCAAAGAGCGGGGATACAATCAAGCAGCGGAAATGTCCGCCACTTTGCTGCATAAGTCGCAATTCCAACATATTATATCTGGACAAAAGCTTTATGTCAGTAGAAAGAAGGCCATTCAGACTGAATTACCAGAGCATGGAAATTCAACCTGGATCAAGCCAACAATCAATAGGCGGACGCATCCGCGCGATGTTCCAGGCACCGAATTTCGTGAAAAATTGAACCTAGAGGGAAAGAGGAGATCAAAATCGATTCATAGAGCTGGGAAGCTGCTGGCATGATGGGGGGCCAGTAGGCGGGCTAATCAAGAGCGGGGCGGGTGGTGGCAGACGTGTCCGTGCGGTCTTCCATGTGCTGAATTTTGAGCCTAAAAAGAGTGCAAAAAATTAGCCGGGATGCTGATGAGAGAGGGGATGCGGCGGTGTGGTGTAGAACAGCGGGTACAGCGCTAATCGACGGCGGGGCGGGTGGTCTGCCCGCCGCATGTTTCCCAAATGGGAACATGACACATTGTTGACAATTCGTGACTAACGTCCGCCTGGCGGATGTGGTCCCTTAAGGGGGGTTTGCGTACTACAAAAGAACCCACCTTAAAGGACCTTTACATAACTTTGGCGGTGCTCCCTGAGGTGAGATTGTTGCTGGGGGCATGAGCTAGTCCTCGACGAGTCTAACCCTTTACATTGCAGAGACACTCTGCGGGGCAGATGCTTTAGTCTCAACGCTCGAGTTCCTCCATTCCATTTAATTGTAATCATGATACAACCCCGGCCATGTTGAATGGGGCAGCTCGTTCTTCCATGCACAGGACATTGAGTCGACAGTATCACTCACCTGCCACTCACCCATTTTGTTCTCGGAACCACAGACTTGCTGCCCCTTTGGGCCTCGTGCTTACTGTAGAATTTCATTCAATTCGGCGGTCACGCGTCACGCAACCCCTGTGCCGCGATGAATTTTGGTCTCGGTCACGGGTCACGGCGCCCAGTGCCGAATGTAAAATGTGTGACACTGGGGCCAAATCTCCCTTGGAGGTGCAAAAAAGGCAGAATTTTCGTAATTTTTCGTCTTGAATGCCGAATTTTTGGAGGTGTCACGCCAAAATTCGGTGGTTGCCGAAGTGCCGAATCGGTATTTTGGGTCACGGGTCACAACCCGTGCCGAATTGAATGAAATTCTACAGTACAGGCCTACACTAATTCATCAAGCCCGATTTTGCCTCGGATGCCTTTGAAAGATGCTTTGATTGTGACCGCCGTATCCGGGGCCACCATGCTCATTGTCGGTACTTTCAATCAGGCATACGAAGTCTGACAATATCCGACCAGGTACTATTATCCGGAGCCCTGATGGTAGCCATCCCAGATATCGTGATAGACCTACATATTAGCGAGGTGGGTGTTCTCTAAGAACACCTTCCACCATTTTCCTTACGATAAGACGAAGGCGAACCTGCAATGGCCACTCACGGTCTTCTCGTTGGCCTACGGATGTACCCTGCTCCTCTTCAGACGAATGGCCGACATCTTTGGTCCGTGTATACTGTTTCTCCGGGGCAACCGGCTTTCGATCAATTGTGTTACGCTTTGACGTTCGTCTGGATGTCGCTCGGCACCACATCCAGTCTGGCTTCACTCTTTATGCATCCTCCCGTCCGGAATTCGACAAAATACCGTTTGAATTCCAGCTTCTGTAACCACACCAAATCTTAAGTATAAAAAATCTCGCTCTCAGTTCAGAGATCAATCCTATGATCGTGATCAGAACATTCGGGTTTCCTCACAAGTCTACCCAGTCGGATGCCCAATTTCTTCAAATTCAGACGTTGCTCGAAGGTTCTCACCTGGTTCTCACTCACGAGCCTTCAAACGTATAACACCAGTTGCCACGTTTACGGTCTTTGTGGCGCATTTTACTCTTCAACTTCCGACCTTGATGGTGCCGATTTCGTGCAGAGAAACGTGTGTCAGCTTCACGTAGAATACAGTACACGTTATTCCGAAGGCTTATATGTTGGTTCTTTGTTTCGCTCTACTGCTACGGTTGCTGAACGGAAGAAGTTTTTACTGCCTTGGGGATTCAGTTTAAGTAATGATCTGCGTTCAATCATAGCGCCCGGGCTTCCTCTGGTTTATTATTACCGAAATCTCTCTGAATAAAGCATCCGCCATTCAATTGCGAATCAGCCCGGACATCACATCATGGCTGTGTCTAGCAACCTCCCGGGACCCTTGATTTATATACTTGCAGAAGACCGAGATACACGTCTGGTGTGTATTTGAGTTTCTGCCAGTGGGAAACCCGGTGTTTGCACATCTGATTCAAACTTCCGACTACGTATAGCAATCATCTGAATGGAATTTAAAAAACGTCTTCCGCTTCCACGTTGTATTTCTGCTCCCCGTCGAATTGAAATTGCCGATGGCGCATCCGCATATTCGGTGAGATTGATTTGCTCTGTATGCGCGAATGATAAGATTTAGAGGACCTAGAACGTGAGGGATAATCATTTCATTTCCTCTCAGCCAAGCTCCTGATTCAGAGCTCGTGCACGAAGCCGGGAAGGCAATCCAGGTACGTACTTGAAATCGATTGATTCACGGTCCAAGTGGCTGTCTTCCTCAGGCTAGACTTCGTTCTGTCCTAGGCCTTGAGGTTGCCTTGAGGTCCGTAAATTCTTTCCGCGTTCCCGCGCTACATCGCGCCCCTCGATCTCCGGCTACTGGCTGCCCTGCCGGCCCGAGTTCTGTGTATGATGTCCACCGAATGTCGATGAGGTAGCGATGTCAGATTTGAGTCTGACTATTCGGCCTTTCTTCGGATACGTCCGTATCATCGCCTCGGAGTCGTACGCATGCGTCCTCGTGAGACCAACTCCATCTCTGTCACTATGTCACTGTCAACCAAGCCATGATGCATCCGCGATTGATGATGCGCCCATGCATTCACAAACATGAGAACCCACTCTTACTTCCGCCCTGGTGATAGCATAGGATCTGCCGCCCTGCCTGCTGGGCTTCTGTACCGTGCGAGCTGTTCATTCCTGAACGGGGACGCTGGAGTGGAAACGCGGTGGAAAGTGACCGTGTGCTCCCGCTGGTATGACTTGATGCATGCAAGGCTGAGCGAGGACGCTGGAGTGCAATCACGCTCGATTGTGGATTGGCTCTTGACTTGTGTGGCTTCGGCTAGTAGGACTTGATTAATTCAAACCTGAATGATAAGGTTGCACGTCGATCCTTGAATTTGCTTGACCAGCTCAATTCAATTCGACATGAACCAGCCAGCTCCCTCTCGAAAAAAGTCATAACCTACTGTACATAACCTACTGTACATATGTGCACTGAACGCCAACCTTCAATCTTGAGACTACACAGACCTCCAAAACTCCGCCCGTTCTGGATCCTGCTCCCCTTTCAAGCTCCCCTCGCTCTTCCCGTTATACTGCCCCAGCTCGACGTCCTGCGTCCCCATGCTCGTATTCCCCAACGTGGTGCCCGTATTGTCGGTATGGCCGGTCCGAGTCTGCTTCCCGGGGAAGCTGAAGCGCAGCGATGTGCTGGTGTGCGCGTGCCCGGGGCCAGCGGTGGTCTGCTCGGTGGTGTAGTTGTAAGACTTGCCCATACCGACGCGGACGACGATGAGGAGAGGGGAGATCGCCTGCAATACAACCACGTTACAAAAGTCAGACTAGAAGGAGGGAAAACAAGCGGAGGTGTGAGGGGAGGGACGCACGTATATCTGCACCGCCAAAGGCTCCACCAGCGCCTGCGCGGGGTGCGCGATCGCGAACAGAATCACAAACACGAACTGCGTCGCAAGGAAGAGCAGCCCCGACTCGACGATCACCCCTGTCGCCTGGCGGATGATGCGGCGCGAGCGCGAGAGGCCAGGGACGCCGGGGACGTCATGCCTGCGCGCGAGCCACCACACGCGGCCCACAATAAGTGAGGAGGAGATAAAATTAAGAATGAGCGACATGGCGAAGGAGGCGTCACCGAAAGGGACAATGTCGGCGGGGGCTTGCGGCGCGGTGGGGGCAATGGAGAGGACGAGGCCAATGACGGCGAAGCCGCACGCTGAGAGAGAGAATGGAATTCGCTGTGCAAGTGTTTTTGAAAGATGAATGGAAGTCACGTACATGCGGCCGCGAATGCGACGAGGACGGGCAAGATGATGACCCAGATGTTTCTATTCCACACCAGGTAGCAGCGGTATATCTGCAGTGGCTTCAGAAAAAACCATTGGCCGGAGAAACCTGTTGCGCACCAAGACCAACTGGCTGAAAAAGTCGGACAGAATAAACATTGCGTCCGCTCCTGCGGCGTCCCCCGATTAAGAAAAATTGTCCGAGGAATAACGATACATAACGTACCAACAAGTAGATGGGTTTCTGCAGCAATGTGTGGGCGCGGATGAACCATCTGCGCCCATTATTTCAGATCCATGCGCCCATAGCTGCTTGGAAATTCGCTCACCGTCGAGGTATAAACATTATTGAAGTTTATCGCAAAGTGAACCGTGCTCAGGCAGAACAGCAGGGCCGAAACCCCAAAAATGGGTCCTATCGACGGGCCCTTGCGGCCCTTGTTCACAAGGAGGGAGACTGCGACCCCAAAGAGGATCACATGGATGCCTGCGGGAGGGCGCGGATGAGCACGAGCTGCTTTGTTTCAGAGGTGGTGTATACCATAGGCGACGCCCTCCAGCCCGAATCCGAGGAAAGTGGCTTGGTCAGGGTTGACGGTGTGCTCGAAGGACGCCATGGGTAGTCACTGGCGGTGAGGTGGCTGACAAGCGGCTAGGTAGCTCCCTCGGTGCAAATACGCATATACCGGTAGAGATCTCCATGTAGCTAATCTGCCGCGGATCTGGCAGGCAGCATCGAAGTGATGGCATTCTAATGATTCTTGATGGTATTCCCACAATTGATTCTTTCCGATAATTGCGGGATTCTATTTGTGGTAATGATGAAGCGGGCAAACGGGGCGAATCAAAGGCCGTTGCGATGTGTCAACTCACCCATTTTCATCGCGCTGAAAGGTAGAGGCTCTTGCAGTTCTAACATACAACATCACCGCTCAGAAATCTCCCTTGATGCCTGGTTCTCCTCTACAAACTCTCGCACTTGCGCCCAATTACGGCACCGGTGCGCGACATGGTCCCCTGTCGCGGCCGGGGCGCACTTCTCCTCCGCATCGCACACGAGGTACGCCGGCTCCAACGTGAGATCCGAGTTGCACATAATCGCCTGCCGGATCTGCCCCAGACACGCCTCGGCCGCCGCGAAGGACTCGCCTGTCGCGCCGTTGCGCAGCAGCAGAAAGGCGTGCCGGATAGTCTGGAGGCACCCCAGGTCGCTGAAGAGGCCGACGTCGAATTCCTCCGACCCAAGTGTGATCTGCGCGCCGTGGGGCGGAAGGAGTGTGTCCCACTCGGCGTCAGCGGTGATGTTGTAGTGTTTTCCGAAGGCGAATTCTAGCGCCGCGTGCTGCACAGCGAGCGGGGCTTCCGACGCCAGTGGAGCATCAAACGCTGGGCCGGCGCGACCTGTGGACAATCAGCGCCAGCGGAATAAACAAATTCGGGGTGGGTTACGCGGAGATAGTATGCGCCAGGCGGTCAGAACATTGAGCGCGACGCTGGCGACGAGGAGGAATGAAATGGCTTTGTGCAAAGGAATCATGCTGTGTGCTTGCGCCGGAAGCGGAGCTGTGATCTGTACTCTGCTTCTTAAACAAGTATCACATCGCATCGCTTTTTCGCCCCGCTGGTATCCCGTATAGCCTCTGTTTATAGAATAGAATGGAACCCCGTCTCGAATCAACTCGAATCATATCTCATGCCATAGCATCCATTCATTAAGATGAGCCTATTAAAGGTTCCCCTTCGCTTCCGCAATCGAGATATCAGTCACGAACAGCCTTGGATCAGCGCGCACACGATGGGCTAGGGGTAGTATATATTGGGGCTCATCGTGGCATAAAAAGCAGCATCCGCTCCAGACTTCAGTCCAGCCCCCACCCGCAGCCCACAAAATGTTCACCAAACGCGTCTTCATTGCTTTGCTCAGCATCGCCGGCCATGCGCTCGCCTCTCCCATCGGTGAGGACTGTTCCACTGTTTATGCTGTTCACCACTCACCCCCATGCAGTACTAGTGCCCGGAAGTGCCATCGTTCCCGTCGGTATGTATACGGGCTTGTTAACGTTTATAAGGTTGAGTTGTTGCTGATTCACCCCGATCTTGCAGGGGTGAAGCCCATCGATGAGCGCGCGGTATTTGCGGCGGTGGTCAAGAGGGCGATCTTCGCTGAGGAGGCAGAGCCAGTTGTCGAGCGGGACATTTTCGCAGAAGAGCCCGAACCAGTCGTTCCCCGTGCGATCTTTGCGGAGGAGGCCGAGCCCATCGTTGAGCGGGCCATTTTTGCGGAGGAGGCGGAGCCAGTTGTCGAGCGGGCAATATTCGCTGAGGAGGCAGAGCCTGTGGTTGAGCGGGCAATCTTCGCAGAGGAGTCGGAGCCTGTGGTTGAGCGGGCAATCTTCGCAGAGGAGGCGGAGCCTGTGGTTGAGCGGGCAATCTTCGCAGAGGAGGCGGAGCCTGTGGTTGAGCGGGCAATCTTCGCAGAGGAGGCGGAGCCTGTGGTTGAGCGGGCAATCTTCGCAGAGGAGGCGGAGCCTGTCGTTGAGCGGGCAATTTTCGCAGGGGAGGCCGAACCCGTTGCAAATTAAACCTTCCACCACTGTAGCAGAATTACTTTGATTAGGAGTTGTATTATCGTCCATGTGTATATTTATTTACTATTATGAACCTAGTATTGTATAGCTGTTGTAATCGAGCTGTGCTTCACAGAACAAGGGATTGAACCACGTACGCGCTTGGCATTCGAGCCACTGGCTCAATTGAAAATTTGAACCACATGCTGCATCCCGCACTTCTATAATTAATCTATAATTAAAACTCCACAACGGGGTCTGAATCGCTTATCTACGGCTCATCATCGAATAGTGGATGGAGAACAAACAATCCAGGGCTGCTGTTCGCCAATTCAATGACGGCACGGGTCCCCTATCATCAAAATCGGACGAGCTTCTTAATTGATTAACCGCGGGACTTCTATCTTTTTTTTTTTCGACACCCTTTGAACGAGCAACACTTCATATCTGTGCTTCTGAAATGGAGTGGAGAATGATACATCCCGGGCCCCTTGCTACATCAACTCAACTCAAACTGAGTCGATAGATAATCATCGTGGCGTATTCCGGCTGAGAGAAGTGCACCCGAACGCGGTGGAGGTCGAGTCAGCCGACGATCGCACAGGTTCTGGACAGCCCCCACGTTCTATCGGCTCGACCTCGACCTTGGTCTACGAACCTGCACCGTACTCTCATGCAGACCCGCACACCCTCGCACAGGACGACCATCCTCGTCACGCTCGCGACAATCTTGTCGTGCACGCTCAATGCGGTCTTCCTCATCCACTCCCGGAGACAATCCACCTCGTACACTGAGTCTCGAAAAGCGCGGCCACATAACTTCGGTGCGGTGGCTGCCCTCATCCCATTGACGCGGGTACTAACCGTTCGTTCGCAGAATACACCCACCTCCCGCTCGAAGTTCCCGCCTCCTTCAGCCCCTCCACCATGGTGATGCAAACGCCGGACATCGACTATCCCGTCTCCGACGACCGCAAATGGGCGACCGTCGTCCCGCCGCACCTGGGCTTCATCCGGCTCGGGCCCGACGGCACGCCGTTCTCGATCGCGATGTTCCACCAGCTGCACTGCGTGAACGGCATCCGCTTCGCGTACCGCGGCGCGCGCGACGGGCTCTTCAAGACGCCCGAGGCGCTGGCCAAGTCGTTCGGGCATGCGAACCACTGCTTCGATATTCTGAGGCATGGGGTACTGTGTGCGGCGGATACGACATTAGCGAGGGTGGGGACGGGGAATGGGACGGAGGTGGTGAGACAGTGTGCGGTGGATCATGCGGAAGCCAAGGCGTATGTGGCTAGTAATCAGGCGTTCTGGGAGGGGGTGCCGTTCAAGAAGGACGAGACAACGACATATGTGGATAGTGGGTGATTTTACTCCTTCGTCTGCCGAGCTCACAAAGACTTGCAGGTTGGGAGAGATAGGCACCGAAGGAGAACGTGTGTTGAGAGCTTTCTGTAAATAATCATTTGTATCGTCCTGCGAGTTGTTAACTTAATGTGTTAAATTAATGGGAGTATAAAAACAAAATAAAAACGTAAACGACGCACTATCAGCCAAACCCAAACACGCTATCTTTAGCGCGTCACATAAGGACGGCACCAATACAGCACTCACCCCACGCCGCTCTCCCCCATGCTATCCAAGTTGTTCTCCCCTTCCTCCGAGTCCTATCAACCCCTGCGCCAGGACGACTCCGAGCACTCGCTCCCTGACTCCGAGTTCACACAAACAAAGCCCGCAGGACCAGACTACCTCGGGAAACTCCTCCTCCTGCTCGCCTGTGCCAACTTCCTCATCGCGTTCGCGCTCTTCACGGTGCCCCAAACGTTGGATGCTCCGCAGAGGCTGGCCGACCTGCCCAGGCCGGACCCATACGTGGGGCTCACTCGTGCGTACAGGGGATTTCTGAGTTTTGCTTGCGGTACTGATTTCGTGGTTTCAGGGCACGCACCGCTCTGAGAGACAAGACCGGGCCGTAGATGTTGAGGCTGGATGGCGGGGTGTTCGGATGTCGTGTAATCGTCTCAGAATCGCGCTTGATCTCGAACGGCGAAGCTCCGCGGCCGGGCAAGACGGGGATGATGTTAATCGGCCCTCTACGCCTTAAGTATATTTGGAAGGTTCTGTTCGGCCAGATCGCTTATTAGCTTAGCACACCCGCAAATCCGATTCACTGAATACCTTGATGTATCAAAAGCTACTGAGGGAGGTTGAGAGATCTCACAGTTTTTCAGCCCAGTCCCGGATCTAATTTTTCAAAAATGCTCGACAGAGCGTGCTGCATGATACGGATTTCATTAAGATGAATCGACGCACGATCGGGCTCTGGCTTCGATTCTCGGGTAGAACCGCCTCATCATTCGGATTTCTGAGCACGCAGGCACACAGCCTTGATGTATCAGAGAAGCCCGGGCTAAGGAAGCAGGGAACGCACAGCATACAGCAATTTCAAAACTTGAGCTTCTCCGCTCATCCAGCGTTCCACAGTAGTTCCAGGTAAAGCGAAGCCCAAAGCGCGCCCTGCGTTTCGAAACAGCCTAAACACTGCCCACAGATCAGATTCGCATCGATGTCGAAATACAGCACCTCCGGGTTCACAGACGACGAGGCCGCGGTCATCGCGGTCGTGGACAACTTCCTCGGCGGTCTCGCCAAGCGCGATAAGGCTGGCATGCTCGCGCTGGTCCTGAGCTCGGGCGGTGCGACGCTCGTACGCAACGACGGCCCAATCTTCACGACGCTGCAGGGCGTTGTCGATCGAATCCCGTTCGACCACCCACAGGAGATGTCGGAGATTATATCAGCCCAGCCAACGGTGCTCGTGGACCGCGAGATCGCGATGGCGTGGACGCCGTACGAGTTTTATTTCGATGGGGTGGTGCACCATGTCGGGACGGATATTTGGAGCTTATTGAAGCAGGATGGAAAGTGGGTCATCAGCGGGTTGGCGGATAATAGTCGGGCTCCAGATGCGGAGACCAAGAGTTAGAAGACAAAAAGTGTACAAAAAATGAAATTGGATCCGTGGTGGCCACTGGCGACGCTGTATTTGAAAATGAATTAGAGTACTTCAACCAAATGTGACCACAAAGGAACCGGTAGAAAACCAGGGGACGTCGCAAGGTGGCAGCAAGGCGTTTGGGGAGAGGATGTCGATTCGTCAGCATCACAATTACTGTCATGTCGGCCGAACATCGGCATCGGCCGTGGACCGAAATCACCCAAACTTGTTTTCAACTGTGAAAATTCAGCTTGAATGCATTCCGAAGACCTTCCGATTCATCACTAGCACTTTAGATCAGATCCATAATTTTATCCTTAAGCTCCAAACCGAAGTTCAGCGGTTGCGACATTGGCATGTACCTCGCATGTCGCGTTCCAGAAAAATTCCTGACCACGCGAAGAACAGTCAAGGACAGTGGAGCCAAGAACTCGGTAAGCAGTCGTCGGCTGACATTTTGCGACACGAGGGCTTTTCTGAGAACAACGGTCTACTTAGCAGAGATGATTGCGCCTCCGGTTCCTTCCGAGTCGAATATGTCGGGTAAGATGACACAAAATAAATCCCGCCGAGAACGCGAGGATCCTAATCTTAGATACAATGGACGAGTTCAATTCAACCGGGAGCAGAGACGATGCAGCGCGGAAGCGGACGACGATGTGCTTTTAAATTCCATTCGGATGAAATGAGAATTGCTTTTGGGTCAGAAGTTTGTAAATCATTTTAGAACTGTGAATGCCGCGGAGATTGAAGTACTCACACACCGGCGCACGCGTTGCAAGGTTTTCTGGGAATGAATCAGGGATTCCGTCCGGACGTTGTCTGATCTTCAGGATTGAGACAATGGCGAGGTGGTATATGGAAGGTTCTGATGGGAAGCGGGAGCTCTAACGTCGTAAAGTAACGTCAAGTGGATGGAATTCCAATCAAATTAAATTTCTTCTTGTTTAGTGGTTGACTTTCCATACGATTTGAATCCTTTTCCGCGAATATCTGGCGGTGCCATTGATGCGATCACACCGATCTATACCAATAATCTAATCATTTGGTTTCCCACAACGAATAACTGGGATTAGGTCCTTGTAAATATATATACAGATATGCCGCAGTTGACGGCGTCCAAACATCAACAATCAACGCGTCCCGCTTCTCTCAACGCGTCTGCCATCGTCAAACCATGGATCTCGACGCGTCATTCCTCCACAACCAACTTGAAGACATTGAGGAGGACGACCTCGACGATGGAACATTTACGGCAGGAACCGCAATGGCTGTGATCGTGCTCGGAGTTATCGAGCTGCATAGGCTACGCACGGAGCGGCGGAAACCGAGCCGACTGTATTTGTGTACTGTACTATTTCGACTGTAGGTTCAGCCTATAGGACCTGTGACCACTTAGGTTCAACTTTTTGATGGTTCAGGTCGGCCAGGACCTGTGGCCTCTATTTTTATAGTTCAATTGTCGAAATGTTCATCTCAGATCTTCTTTCAGAAAGCGCAGTGGCAAGAAAAACACATTGTACAGTGAGGACGCTTGGGAGGACTCTGACTTAATTCATTGATTGAGTATCTACCGAACGAAAGTGATCAATATACTTCACCTGCTGTGTTGTAGAGAGTAGCGACTCAGCGAGGGAGTAGAACACAGTTCCTTGCCTCGCACAAACGCGGGGAAGGAAGAACATTTTTGATTTTTTACGTCCTGCGTGACCCAAATGTGCGCTAGTTCAGACCCTCTAGTGACCAGTGACCAAAATTAAATAGGTTCAGTTCATGGGTGCCTGTGACCTGTGACCTGAACCTACGGTCGAAATAGTACAGTATGCTCAGCCATCCCCGCCATCGCCGTCGTCGCCGTCGTCGCCGAGCGCCAATGAGTGCAGGTCGTATGTGCAGACGAGATATGAAGTGGATGGCGGAGATGTAACACCGTGACATCAGTGACATGCAGCCCAAAGCGGCAACGCCAACGGACGAGAGCATACGAAAGCAACAAAGATCGTATATTCGAGAGTAAGAAATTCTGAAGAGGGGGTAGGGACCCCCCCTCCAGATTAGAATTGAATTCAGGTTTGGAAGAGGGTCTGAAAAATTCCAACTGAGATCTGAGCCCGATGGGGTCCTGATGGCTTCCTCGGCATCGCGGCAAAATGACCAATAATATTCCCTAGCATTTATCAAATCGTATGGAAAGTCAACCAGTAGCAACTGCCAACGGCATTTGTGTTGAGAAAGTGATCGGTTGCGCGCCGCTGTCCCCGAATTCCATTTCCGTCCCCTTGATACTGCCTCGCTACCCCCCTATCTGTTTCTTCCCCTCTACTTATATTCCGCATGTACCGACACATTCTTTAGCTTTCCTACATCCCCCGACGCCTTCTCGTTTGGCTTCGAATATATCTTGGTTGGCTCAAACTCCCGCGTGACCTGATTTCCCACAGGTTATGGGCCCCGCGCCGCATCCTCTGCTTCTCTCTAAACCTCGCCCTCCCCTTTATAAATATCTGGCCTGTTATTTGCCTGCCATCTCCGAGGCGCCTGTGCTGCTTGCCGCCGACCCAACCGTATCCGTAACCCCACGAGGCGCCTGTGTTGCTTGCCGCCGACTGAACCGTAACCGACTGAGGCGCCTGTGTTGCTTGCCGCCGCCCGAACCGTAACCGATGGAGGACTCGAGATCGACTGGAGATTTGAAGGGTGGGACGAAGCTGTCGGACCGTGTGCCGTATGATGAGTGGGAATTTGAGGCCAGGGCCGAATTGCGGAGGAAAGGTGTGTTGCCTATTGTTTTGGGCGACGAACCACGGCCGCTGGGCAGCAGTGGAAGTAAGGCCGTGAAGGCCTGGGTTGCGAAGCGCGACGTTGCAACTGCGACAATTATTGGGAGGCTGGATCCCTCCCAGTTTGCGCATGTTCGCGAGTTTGAGGAGGATCCTGCAGGGATGTGGCAGAGATTGAAGGAGACGCATGAGGGCATTATGGGAGGGGTTGTGGTCGTGTGGAAGAAATTCTACGCATTGCGGAAGTCTGGTGATCCAGGGACCATGCGCGCTCACATCGCGGCTGTCCGCGGCCTTGCGGAGAAGCTTGGACGACTCTACAACGACAAACCCTCGGACGCGCAGATTATTGCGACGCTTCTCATGTCCCTTCCCCCATCTTACGACACTCTCATCATTTCTCTCGACTCGCATGCACAGAAAGATGATCTCGACTTCGTCATTGGTCGTTTGTTGAACGAAGAAGCCCGCCAGGCAGATTCGCTCTCCCTGCCTGGTGCCCTCGACACCCCCCCGACTGCCTTCGCTGCTCGCACGATGCGAGACAAATCGCGCATCACTTGTTACAAGTGCCGGAAGTTGGGACACTTCCAGAATGAATGCACCGAGCCCGACGCTCCTGACACTACCGCCAATATTGCTCAGACTTACATGTTCTAATGCGTGTTCCGCTCCAGTGGGAGCTTTGGACTATTTCTTCACTCTGACTCATCCACATCGCTAATTACTATACAGCGGCGCACAACGCTCAGTGGGAGTGTTGAGAAAGTGATCGGTTGCGCGCCGCTGTCCCCGAATTCCATTTCCGTCCCCTTGATACTGCCTCGCTACCCCCCTATCTGTTTCTTCCCCTCTACTTATATTCCGCATGTACCGACACATTCTTTAGCTTTCCTACATCCCCCGACGCCTTCTCGTTTGGCTTCGAATATATCTTGGTTGGCTCAAACTCCCGCATGACCTGATTTCCCACAATTTGAGCTAGGGTGCTGTTTTTTATTGATGTTTGTAAACATGTTTATAAACACCGGTTTATAGACCGGTTTTTAAATGGGTCGGCCAAAAGTACCGGTTTTTAATGATAACCGGATCCCGGCCCGATAATTGCCAAGCCAAAAAAAATTCGGCTTGCTACCCTCAATTGCAAGTACCCGGTGCTTACGGTTACGGTTCGCAGCCCTACTGAGAGCATGTACAGCCATAACCTATTCATGCATCGCAGATGTCTGAACAGAACTTAAAGGTCCCTGGACACCGCGATTAGAGTAACTGTATAACTGTGTGTAAGTTTCACCACTTCTCACACCGATTACGTTCAGTGACGCCAGTTGGCCGATGCTTTCAACACTTCCTTATGTTGATTCAAAGTTCTTCAAGTCCGGCACTGAGGCACCTCGATTTTCTCCACCATCACTGCAGGCAGCTTTCGGTCACATATTCGCGCACTTCCGGTATGTACATCGGCAAATTGACAAAAAACCTTTTCCGAGCTTTTTGCTTGCTTTTTGCCCTTTTTTAAGGACAAAAAGCCACAAAAACCAAAAAGGACTTTCTTCTGCTCTTTTAAGCCAGTCCCATTGGCTTTTGAAAGGGCAAAAGGAGCCAAAAAGCGGGTGGAAAAGGTGAAGTAAAAGTACCAAAAAATTACCAAAATGCATTTTCCAGGCATCTTACTAGTAGGTTTTTTATTTTATTTTCACCGAGCCGATGACCTCCTTGCCATGCCCTGTTATTAACAACTCACTCTCCTTTTAGGAAACGTCCTTACACCATCTGTATACGTCTTCTTCGATTTTCGACTTGCACAAGTAGATTGACAAAGATCCCTGTCTTCCCTCCTCTCTGTCTGCCGTCTCTCTCTGGCTACGTTTGTTGAACAAGGGTAACCAGAGGACACGAATAGGTAGGTTGTCTCATCCATGCCGTTTCTGCCATCCAACACCGTTTTTACCCTGATCTATCTGTGTCATTCAGCTGTTATCGGATTCTGGCGGCATTCCCGGTGAGTCACATCAATTTCGCATGGTCAAAGCTTATATTCTCATCTTCATACTGTTTAGCTGTCTACCAGTACTGCATCTTTCTTTCTCTCTAGATGCTAGTGGTCCTGCATCCCATTTATGTATGCCTCAGAACATTAGCAGGTTCAATTTGTTCAATTTATTTTTTCCTCTTGCCGCGATGTTTCCGCCCACATCGCTGACAACGCAGCATCATCTATCCCGCGCCAACCTCCCAAGCAAATGTTCTACATAGTTGTGCGCGCTCCCACGGTTGTAGTGCACCTATCACCCCAAGCTGTTGCTCATTCTGAACCCTCTACAGTCGCAAACCTTCAAATTCAACTTTCATGCTTCCACCTTTGTACTTTGGGTATCCACCTGCCCTGCTCAGTGTTGCGAGGTCACAGGTGGTTGATCAGATTTTTGTTGGTCCCCTTGGCTAGTACTGATTGGAAAGACGAAAGAAGAACGAGACATTCGGAAGTGTCTTCCCGAAAAGGAAATGGAGGTTCATAGACAGCGAAGATGCGAAATGAGATAGAGAGGACAGATAGGACACAGACAACCACGGTGGAGGCGGGGACACGAAGATGAAAAAGAAATATGGCGATGGAAAGACGCGGAAATAAGAGGTTGGCCGGATCGTCGACAAGATGTCAAATGTGTAGCAGGACACATAGATCGTGCCATGTCGGGAATCTCCACCTCTACCACAGTGAATATACATCTGCTAATTGCGACCTAACGACGAACAACGTCGTAACATTCGCAGGAATGCAGCTCGCATCCGGGGAAACACCGATCCATCACCAGCGCCGTGTGTCCAGGATGGGAGCGAGAGGAGAAATCAGGGAGCACGCAATCTTCCACCACATCCCGAACACGATCCAGAGACAGAAGGCAACAGTGTCCCCGTGAAAATGAAGAGGAAGAGCGCGGCGCATGCACGCCAACTCGCAAAACGCACCCCTCCCGAGGCCCATCACCAGCGCCACGAGTCGGTAACGGAAAGGGAGAGAACGAGTGCGCGCAATCCCCAACATCTCGAACGCCCTCGCAGCAAGAGAAACGGCGCCCCGCAGCCTCGGGCACAAACGTGCCAAGAACACGCTCCCCGAAGCACTGCGCGTCCAAGATCAGTGTGTGCCCCCTCCCCAGACAGAAACAAACAGCGTCCCGGTGTAAACCAAGCCTGGGAGTCGTGACGAGCGCACTCCTCCTCCAACTCCAACGCAGAAGACAAAGACGACACGAGAGAGAGAACGTGGCACCCCCGCTCCCGCGCGCAAAAACTCCCCAAATCGCGCCTCCCCAAAGACACCCAGGAAAAAAACGCGCACTCCCCCTCGCCCCGCGCCCCGCGCATACCGTCCCATGGTGCCCCAATATGGCCAACACAATAAAAGCGAAAATGAAAATGAAAAAAAAAAAAAAAAAAAACTGCCCACTCACCTAACACCTCGAAAGGATTCCCCTCTCCCTCCGCTGTGTACATTGTTACTGTTGCTGCTGCGGCCGCCGGGGGCGAGAAAGGACTGCGAGACGTCTCAAAACCCGCTGCCGTCTTACTGACGAAACTTGTTTGCGCTGTTGTCCCCCGAAAGGAACGCGCGCCACTGCCTACGGGCGGCGGGGAGGGGTCTTGTTCGCGTTTGTGCTGGGATTCGGAATGGGATTGGCGGGGGCGTTGGGAGGGGCGCTGGATTGATGGGAACGATTTAGCATTAACGAAGACGCGAGGAAAGAGGCGGGGATAGGAAGAAGGCTGCGAGCGCGGTGCCTACGTCGTCGAGGGCGTGTGCGTCCGCGGCGGGCGCTGAGCATCAAGTGCATCGCCATCATCGACACGTTCGACTGCGCACTGCGCGAGCTTCGAGTCTCGAGAGAAATTTCGCTTCTCGACGCAGCAAGCCTCGCAAGGAAAACGAAGAGAAAAAAGAACGAAAAAACTCACGTCATCCATATCGACATCGACATCCGTGTACCCCGCCGTCGCCGCTCCTTCAAAGTTCATATCCCGTCGACGTCACCGGGCGCTGAGCCATGCCCATCCCCATTCTCGGCCCTCCAAGCAAATCCTCCACCGGCTCGCGCTTCACCGCCCCACTTGCCCTCGCGCGCTTCGCACTCGGACGCTTGCTCACTCCCGTTTGAGGGGGAGACCCTACCTTGGTCGTGTTGGCATTACTCGCGCTGGTGTCGGCGTTGGCGGGGGCAGAGGCGGAAGAGGAAGAGGAAGAGGCGCAGGTAGGTGCGGTAGGCGAGGGCGGGACGGCGCCGTTCATGCTCGCGTGCAGCGTCGTGAGCTCGCGCATCATGGCTTCGTTCTGCCTTGTCGGCGTGGACGGTCTGGGCGTGTTAGCGGAGGTTGTCGAGGCGGGAGAACTGCTTTGAGCAGTGGCAGGTGAAGGGGTGTTCGCCGGTATGTTTTCTGGGAAAGAAGGGAGTTAGTGGCCGTAGTGCAGGGAGACATGGGAGGGAGAAGAGGAATCGAGGGCGCGGCAGTGTGGAGGGAGGATGGAAGAATACACGAGGAAGAGATGATGGATTGAGGGAAGGCAGGGAAAGGATGTACGAAGGAGTATGGATGCATGAAGCGGGATTAAGCATTGGGACGTGGACTAGGGCGCGAACATATCGCGCGGAGCCGAATGCACGACGAGCGAGCGATACGGGTCCGTGGAGGGATCCAGTGGGGGATCGGGTTAGATTGGATATGAATCAGGAGGAGTGAAACGGGAGACGTCGAGGGTGGGGAGGTCAGGGCAGAAGCAAGGAGGGTGCGAGGGAGGGTGGCGAGGAAGGCGGGAGCAAGATGGAAGGGAACAGGAGGGAGGGAGGAGGACACATGGATGAGGATGGTTGGACGAGGAATAAGGATTATAAGAATGGGACGGGATGAGTAGGGAGCGGCGTGGAGTGGTCCGAGTCACAGTGGGATCGCTGATCGCCGCGGCGCAGATGGACGGCGACGCCACGCAGGCGGGCAGAGCGAGGCGGGAGCGAGCACACATTGGGCCGGCGCAAGAGCAGGCGGAGCTCAATCGAGAGAATAGCACTCCGTGGGAGGGTTTTGGGTTTGCGCCGGCAAGGCGCGGGTGAAAGCGGGAGTCAGGAAGTGGCTCGCGGCAGCAGCGTTGAGACATTGACGGGTTGGACGTCGACGGCGATGGTGGCTTTAGACAATGTGACGCCATTGATAGATGGGATGGTACAGGGCGGCGGGCCGGGATGAAAGCGTTGGGATGACAGAGGCAACGGCTCTTGCCGACAGACAGGGAAGCTTCAAAGCCGATGATCCGTCAGTGCCACGATCCGCGGGACTTGCCGCGGGATAAGGGGAATCGAATCACACGGACCGCTCTTGTCGTCAACTATGACACCAGTACACCAGCTAGGTCTCTCCGACGTCCTCATCCTTCTCGGCGGTGTCTGGGTTGTAACCAAAGTCGTGCGCCGAATTACCAAACCGAAGAGTGCCCAAGGAGCGAGGCTCAACGGCCCACCCAATGAAAGCATTGTCTTTGGGATGAATCGACTAGTTGTGCAGGCACCAGACAGCGGGATAGTGTATCAAGAATGGGCCGCCAAATACGGGCCTGTATTCGAGATGCCGATGGCTTTCGGGGGGCGCAAACTCGTTCTATGTGATCCAAAGGCAGTCAATCATTTCTACAGTATGGAGAGGTCCATCTACGTCAGGCCGAAGCTAGGGCGGGCGGTCATTGCGAATCTGGTATTTTAAAGTCATTCTATGCATGGTTTCCGGTTAATCGCTCAATAGTTTGGGCGTGGATTACTCTGGGCGGAGGGTGAATCTCACAAGAGGCAAGTCCACCAACCTATGAGGCTAGCCAATCATTTACTTGACCTTCGTGTACCAGGCAGCGCAAGGCTTTGACACCTGCGTTCAGCAACGCTGTGATACGGCGGCTGACGGAAGTCTTCTACGACTCGGCGCACAAAGTTGAGATTATTTTTGACGACAAGTCCTCTCAACCCAAGGCGTGCTCAAGAGGTTTATCTAGCTCAAGACCAACTGGGACAACATAATCGACATTGCGCCACCCGAGGGGGCCATCATTGATGTCGAACATTGGTAAGTATGGTTCGCCTTACATTTTCCGCCACTGATGTGCGCTCCCAGGATGAACTTCGTGGCGTGCGTTTTGTCGTCAACTTCTCTGTGTGCTGCGCCGTTCTAAATTTGTTCCAGACTCGACAGCATAGGTATCGCTGGATTCTCGCACGACTTCCGAACCCTGGACGGAGAGTACTCGGCAGTTGCTGCAGCCTTCGATTCCCTAAATTTCGAAGGACAGGGCATGCTGTCCAATCTCGTGTTCCTTCTCGGAACTCAATTCCCCTTCCTGGCGCATCTCCCGTCAAAGAGAAACCGCATCCAAAAAAATCTCCGTTATACGATAAGCGGTATCGCGGATGAACTACTCGAAAGAACGCGTCGCGAGAGGAAGAAGCAGGTTCCTGACGAGACTTCCGATAGATCTATCATTGGGCTGTTGCGTAAGTGTTTCCAGTGGACGTTGTCATTTGAACTCAGGATTCTCTAGTGAAAGCGGAAGAGGACAATGCCGAGCTTCACATGGACCAAAGCGAAGTTATGGCGCAAGTACGCAGTTCCCTCGTCTGACCCTAAAAGTCGGTCCTGATATTTTTTTTCGCAGATGGTACACATTATTCTCTTGAACTGACTGCAATAGCTGACACTCTGAGGTTAGAACGTTTTGCTCTTGGCTGGTACACTCTTTTCTCTTCCCAATCTGTGCCGTTGCTTAACCGATGTTCTCAGGTTATGAAACAACATCCAGTGAGTCCATTTTATCTTGTGGCGCGATGCAGCTGATTTTCCCTTGGTGCAGTTAGTCTCACCGTACGTATTCTCTGACGCGAACGCGTAAACTCGGAGTACCACTGAAGTCCCCCCCCTTCAGTGGGCATTGATTGAACTGGCAAGGAAGCCGGAAAAACAAGCCAAGTTGCGCCAAGAAATCGCCGATTTTGGGGCTGATCCGACGTGGGATAATCTCAACTCTTCTCTCCCTTACCTCGATTCCGTAGTTCTTGAAACATTACGCCTGCATCCGCCAGTGGCGGAAACCACCCGCCAGGTGTGTCCGCTATTTATGGGCGTGTCTAAGCTGTTTTAACGCACTTTCAGGCCATGGTCGACGACGTTCTCCCCCTCAGCGAGCCGATCACCACTGTTTCCGGGGAGGTCGTCGCCAGCATCTTCGTCGCCAAAGACACTATAGTGACGGTGTCAATCCGCTGCATGAACCAATCCGAAGTCTTCTGGGGCGCCAACGCGAAGGAGTTTGAGCCGGAGCGGTGGCATACGCTCGCCAACGATCCACTGCGTGCGAAGGAGATTCAGGGCCACCGCCATATCATCACATTCATTGATGGGCCGCGAACCTGTCTCGGAAAGTCTTTTGCGCTCGCCGAGTTCAAGGTATGCGTTTTTTTTTCCTTCGTGAAGTACTATTACAGAGGACTTATCCGGATGTAGGCGGTGCTTTCAGTACTGATCAGGTATTTTACATTCGAGTTCCCGGATGGGCCGGAGACCGAGATTGCCACGCATCGGGCGCTCATCCCGAGGCCCAAGGTCGCGGGCCAGCCCGGCGGAAACGTGCCTATGAGAGTCAGACGTGCCGAGTGATATTGTTATACCCCCGAGCTACAGTACAGAGCATGGACGGATAACATCTAACCGCGAGATATACACGAGTCGCGTGACTCGCGTCCATTTTGGTTCCGAATGAATTAGTTCTGCTCTGAATGGCCAGCATGCAATCAAGGTTTGAGCCTCCAAGAATCTATATGAAGTTTTCTTAAACAATTTCGGTCTCAACGCAAAACCCGACTTAATCAGTGATTGTTTAAACAGGCCGTACTGACACCCAACCCCAATGCATTCATTACTACCTCTTTCCGACAACGGTGACGAGGGAGGCATTCAATCGGTGATTATGGATTAGTAGAACAGTGTTCAAAACGTACCGGGCAGCAGAGGAAGAACAGCCGATTAACAAAACAGTGTTGAACTATTCAGACCAGGATCGATTAAATTACCAATCACTATGGGGGAGGGCGACGGATTAAGAAAACGGTGTTAAAATCACACAAGGAACCTACTCGGGACTCGTTGGATCGCGACGACAGTCCCATACTGCCAGATGGTTCCAGATTTCCAAGCCCTTCCCCGATTTGTGAAATCTGTGAGCATTGTCCAACTGCTGTAGCCATGTGCACTCACACTTTAACCTGGAAAGATGAGAAGAAGAACATGACATAAAATGTGAAGCGAAGAACAAGGAAATGAGGTTGAACAAGAACATGTAGATGATAGACGTGAAAATGAAGCGAGAGCGCGAGGAAAGACCGACCGGGATCCAAGTGGCGAGGTCAGCGTGCATGGCAGTGTGGATGTTCATCCGGAAGTTGTATGTGGAAGACTTCTTGCAACAGGATCTAACATGATGGAACCAAAGATCTAGGAGAGGTTGACAGAGCAATACATAAAAAGAGATTATAATAGAAACAGGAAGGGAAAAATCTTATTTACGGGTGTCAAGTCCCTTGAAGTGGCAGAACTTGCCACTGGTGGTCGGGTCAGCAAACATGGCAGCAATGAGATGAACAAGTCAAACACGACCTGGAGGTCCGAGATATTAGAGAGTTTGCGGCAGCCACCGGAAGCCACCAGGTGGCTGAGCATACTGGGGGCAACTACAGACACATGTGAAGGCCGCATGCAACAAATGCATGTGGTCTGTACTAGCAACAAGGCTCACAAGGTGGCCTTTGGCATTCAAAGGCTGGCTTTGTGGCATACTTTATGCTTCTGTGTGGGGGAACAAACCCTGCCACAAAGCCACCCTTTGTCTGTCAAAGGCAGCTTTGTAGTCTTTATTACGAGTGCAGACCACATGTGTTTGTCACATGTGGCCTCTGCATGTGTTGCTTGTTGCCTCCGGTGTCGGGCATCCGTGGCCAGTGGCTGTGGCTGATCAGGTGGCTGGCCCGTTCTGTGCTCCGAGGACACCCATCCTATATCCCCTGTCGGAAGAGTCATCCTGGAGTCAAGATAGTGCTTGCCTGCCTTTCTCACAGCTCATGTCTGAGGAATCAGAGGAATATTTTGCTGTTTTGGATGGGGAGCTAGGCAGAAGAATCAAATTCAACTTTGGGGCAACCTCACCAAATGACGAAGACATAGGTTCAACCACTGAATCAGCTCTGGCCACTTGCTACCACATGCCTGATCAGCTACCAGGTGGCTTCTGGTGGCTGCCACAAACTCTCTATTGATGCTGAAAAGGTCCATTGAGAGGTTGATGTGGTACAGTACCATGGCATGTGTTGACCCTGAATTTGTCGGGTCAGCGGGCACAGCAGTGAGATTGAAGTGTGTGTGTTGACATCGGTTTGAGCCGAAAAAAAGCCAGAACATTGAGCAGCAGGAATGAAACTAGTATGGCCCGCACACACCTCGACAGGCACGGTTTTATAGTGGATAACCTCGAATCTGCCGACCACTACTCATTGGTCCTGGTGCACTATTGCACATCCTCTTCAGTGAGTAATCGGATGAGCGGAAATACAGACAGCACACCTGATTAAAATCCGCTGTATCCGATACTGCTATAGCTGCACCGAAAAAGAAGCGGCGAGACCAAAAGGCTCGCCAGAGGGCTTAAAAGACCTCTCTCACAACGACAAGACAGGCCTCCGCTTCGCTCCGGCATTCAAGATGAATGAAGAAAATGAATTTCAGACGGTTGTGAGGGAAATGGAGTGATTATGTGTACGGACACGAGCGGCAAACAAAAGTTACATATTCACCTCGAGATCGGGGCCCGAGCTGGTCCCATCTTGACAATCTCGTTAGGCCATACATGATTACGACCAGACAATTGTGGTTGAATTGGAAGGTTGGAGAGACGGAGAAAGACAGAATTCACCCACAACCGAGGAGGAGGGCTTAGGGAGAGCAGGATGGATCGTGTTCAACTTGATGAGCAAGGACCGTTTGAACAAAAAATTTCCGTCATTTTGGGAGTGACAGAATGGGTAAAGAACGGTCGAGGAAATTACCGTGGCCCCCAATGGCCCAGAATGCAGAGCAGTTCTGCTTCGAGATCCAGAACAGAAAACAGTCGTCCAGCTGAAGGTTCAAGTGTCAAGATATCATTGCCAGCATTAGAAAGGATTGTTCCAATTCCAGTAAGTTTGAGATTGCGGGACGCTGGGGAATGCCATCGGAAGAAAAGAAATCTGCCCGCATACTTATATCCAGATTGTTCGGCGAGCGGTGTAAGACAGGAATATGACGGTTAATTTCGGGTTCCAATAGGCAACAGCTCTAGCAGTCGCGCAGTCAGGAAAGGAAAAACATTGGCAGCAGGTAATTGATTGGAGGACCAAAGAATCATTACATAGGTTCCGAGAGAACAAAGGGTCACGAAACAACCAGATAGATGTGTGAGCGGTAAAAAACGTTGATGAAAGCCGGATTGGCCGTTGCACGCGAGCTCAGAATGTTCAGGCGAATGGTATGCAAAACGAAATGAAATCAACACTATAATCCCACCCGAGAAAATTTGCCTGAGATTGGGAGTTGAGGAAAGCGCCGGCGAGAAAGTGCTTCAGAATTATGAAAGCAGCTTGATTAAATATTAGATCCCTAGAGAAAGGCAGAAGCGACGAGAAATCATTAATGCGTGACTTGATGCCAGGAAGAATAGTTGCAATTTCCAGTGTGGATCAAATTTGAGGGAAGGTAGGATATTGAGGGATGAGGGAGGGGATTGTTCGTCGTCTGAGGGAAGGGAATGTATTTATATATGTCTTCGGGAAGACTACGTGGCCTCCCGGCCTGACAACGATCTTTGAGCTACGCCGGACGCAGCAACAGCAGCAATGAACAGCATTGGACAGCATCTTGTCAAAGAAAGGCTGCGGTCGGTCAGCTGTTGCGCTGCATGGAGTTTCTCAGTATGAATTCAACTGCGCAGAGGAATTTTGACACCAAGATATGAGGTCGACGAGAGAGGCGGAAAGAAGGGGATAAGCCAGATGGGGATGTGCACAAACATGGACAATGACACGCCGAGGTAATTATTAAAGAACAGTTAATTCTGCATGAGGATGAGCCAAAGGGACACAAACGAAAGCCCTCAGTTTGCTTGAAGAAACGGTAGAGGTATATCGCCGGACAGAACTTCCTGTAAAGCGGCTTTCATGCGAGTTTGATGCACAGTCCGTAGCTGATGATGGAGCTCGGCCACCGTGAGACCAAACCATTCAGAAAGTGTCTGGAGCTGAGCGTGGAGGAAAATAAGAGCAAGACCAAAGGAGTAAGATTATCCGGGGATATTGCACAGCTTTTCTACCATCTCGTTAAAGAACGAATAATTTGGAGACGGAATATAGGCGATTTCCGGCGGTAAAGTTGAGTGTCTTACAGAACTTGAAGACGGGGAAGAGGAGCCCTGAGAGCTGGAGAGGTGGTTGATAAGCTTGAAACAAGGATCTTGTGGATCAAATTGAAGGTTCGGACTGCCTGTTTTGGTTGACATCAGTGCAGGGTCGAGAATGTGTGCGGCAATACAGTGTAGTATGGCTCCTTGAATCAGGAGGGTTCCTTGAATCAATAATTTTTTAAGCCACACAGAGTGCTTCTGGGCAATATTCCTCTTACATCTATCATTTTATATACTATCCACACCTCCTGAATTAATCTTGTGGATGGAGCTGCAGTAGAGTCCGAGTAGGATGAATTTTTGCACCAATCAATGTGTGATCAAGCCAGGATCAACTTTCCTTTTTGTTGAATATGCACCAGTTCGAAGGATATTGGCCCCAAAGTAATGTCTATCCTATCAAGGACATCACTGGCTACAATCCCTTCCAAATACCCCAAGTGATATGACCCAAACTGATTGCCCCAGAATTCGTCCAAGTCTGATGCACGCAAAAAGCACGACTTCCCTTTTCGGACATACCTCCGCTTTTCTCCCATTTCTGCCCACCTGTGTCTTTCTGGGCATGTAGGAAACCAATCTATTGGTTCAGTAAACATAAAAAACATGTGCTAGAAGCAATACAGAGTCAAGGAGGGGGTAAAGCAAGTGCTGATTCAAGGAACCAGAAATGCCGTAATTTGATCACCAAACATTATTTTTTCTGGTTGGTACACTCCGCGACCCCTCCTGTTCTTATTTCACTCCAGGACAGTGTATCATATGCTCAAGAATATGCCCAATTAAAATCCCATTTTATTTCACCCAATTGCATGTGTTAAAGATGAAAAAGGAAAGTGGTGATTCAAGGAGCCATACTACACTGTAGTCCGGAGTAGGAATGCAGTGAATGAAGCACCAGCCGAAGACAAATCTAACCGTTGATGTACCCAACCACCCACCGTTGGGTTGCATATTCACGTAAAACCACACTGCTCAAAATCTTAGCATGAAAATCTCGGATTGCAGACGCCATCCATGATGCAGCTTCTGCTATCCGGTTGAAAAATGCTGGCATGGAACCATATTGTCCAAATCTCCGATTGTCCAATGTGCCAGATTAGGTTTTTGGATCGCCCTCGCCCTTGGGGTTGTCAGGGTCGGTGATAAGATCATGGATTGAATAAATTTGAAACGGACACGAGGCAATCGACCCGCAGGATCGCTGGACGGATATTAGTCGACGAATCGAAAACCGTTTCCGTCAACCACTCTCATCCTCTTCCCCTATCATCCATCCCATTCTCCTCTGCATCCCATCTTGCGTGGTGCTGAAGCGTCAGTTCCATCGATCCCTCAGCACTCAGGGTCTGAGGTGTTTATCGGCATTGGGACCCCGGCTCTTCCCGCACCTGGGGAGAAAATGGAGGGAAGAATTGGTTCGAAGTAAGAGATTTATTATTCAGAGCTCGATCGGAGGTTGAGCCGCTTGCTTACTTCCCTGTTCACTGACCCCATCTTCTTCAGCTATTCCTTGTCTCCTTCAACATCCTGCCTCCCAACTGGAAGAGCTTGCCGAAGTATGTAAGAAAGACTTTGTCTATTCACCATTAGATTCCCGTGAACGAACAGGCCCAAGAATTTTCCCTCGTTGCAATCGAACTCCAGGAATACGTCCGGCGTAGAGTGCAAGGGATGTGCCCAACTGGATTGCCCAATCAGTCCTGTGCTGAACCGTCCGACTTACGCTTGTTGTGGTATGTAATGTCTATAGACATGCGTGCTGATTTAGTGCCATTTAGCCCGTCGCTTGCTGCCCACACACCCCTTCAATCTAGAATGGAATCCATGATGATACATTTCCCGCTTCCTCGTGTTTGCCTAATCACTGACAGCGACATCCATTTTTAGTCTCCCTAGTGGAGCAAGCAGAGTGAAAACCTTCCTGCCTTGTTAATCCGCTCGAGCTATTCTCTGTGTCCACTGCAAATAGGGTGAGTTTACTTTGTTTTGAACACCGTTTTGATAACCGATGTTCATTCCGTTCGTAGGATTTAGATAATGGGCATTTCGATTCGTGTTCCACACTGCTGTGTCTTTCGAGCAACTGAGTATCATCCCTCCTTGCATGGCTCTGTCTTGGTTTTTAAACAGTTGTTTGAACAAGCCGTTGAGTGATTCTTTGAACACTGTTTCGGAATCGATGTTCATTTGGTGTTCAAAAGTACTATCATAATGTTAATCAAGTGGCTAAGTATCATCCGTCCTCACATGCCTATTACTTTGCCGCTCCGGTTTGGGGAGCAAACCGGTGGCTAGGCCCCCCCCACAGCCACCATGTGGCTGGGGTGGCTGTGGCGGCTGTGTTGCCTACCAAAAAACAAAAAAAAAAAAAATCTGAAAAAATTCATGGAGGTGGATATGATGTTTATGATCACTGTTTGTATACAAAATTTTTGATTGCATCATTTCCCGTCTCGCAAATCGCAAAATACTCGACCGAACGCGACGCTTTTATAACCTCAGGCAATAAAAAGCTGATATCTCAGCAACCACTGGGCCGTTTCCCTTGATTCCAGTACCGTTGGAAAGCTGCTGAAAAGCTCTATCAGATGGGACCAAATACCGGGCCAAAAAAGGAAATTTTTAAAAACACTTTTTTCTGCCTCAAGCAGTAAAAGGCTGATATCTCAACAACTGCTGGGTCGTTTGCCTTGATTCCGGTACTGTTGGAAAACTGCTGAGGAGCTCTATCACACAGGTCCAAATAAAGGAATATGATCAAAATATCCTATCTGTCTATACCTGTAATTTGGCGCCAAATTCCAGGATTCAATAGCTAGGTATTTCTTTCCTACCTTGTCGCTTGACGCAGCCGTGGGCACGACCTCTCTGCGTTTCACGATAGACGGCAAGTTGGTGGACCAGGGTGGCCTTGGATTCCTAGTGCAGGCCGACGTGGTGATGTCCGCGTGTTCTTGGTTGAATCGCCTTGATACTCCAAATGAAGGGCTGGTTCATATTGCGGTGCGCGCCTGTGGTCATCCACGGTGGATGAATGTAGACTCATTGGTATCCATCTGGCAGGTGTGAAGGGAAGTCAACCCCACGCGCTTCTACCTTGAGACGGTAAGGAAGAGAAGAGTTCTCTGCCGGTAGACAGAAAGGTGGGTCGGTCGTCCGAGATATGGGGTGTGCAGGTGAACCAGAAAGCGGGTGAATGATCCCGGAAATGTTGTATACGCGTGGAATGGAAATTGGATGGGAAATCGGAGATATGCCGTGTGGGCGTGAAGTACAGGTGCAAATCGAAAAGGCTCGGTGGAGGATGAAATGTGGGTTAGAGGTGGAATGGGTTTCACTGGCGGCGTGCTCACGGTGGAGCACTCAGGTCACTGGCCGCTTTCGTCGTGGTGGTTCTCAGGTAAGAAGGTAATATTTGGCCATATGTACGTACAAGACAAATATGCGGTCCGAAGACCGATGTACCGTAAAGTAAGTACGGAAATAGAACGTAGAAGGGAGGCAACCTGCGGTCCATCCTACCCTTCCACAACGGACGAGCGCGACAGCGTCGACCGTCCGATCGTCGTGGGAATTGACATGGAGCCACCGTCTCAGCCGCTTGCCGCCAACGCTTCCTACTTGATGTGGAACCTCGAATTGAACACGACTCAAAGGTTCACCTCGTTCAATATCGGCGCGGAAATCAACGGGGTCAAGGGTACTCGGAATGGTCCGTATTCGAGGTTCGATTTTACGCAAGGCGCAAACGGCTCTATTGCTGCCGCAGTGTGATTTGGTTTCGCATTTATCGGATTCAAGGAAATCCATTAGTCGGCTTGAAATGTTTTATAACACCGATTTTGGTCCAAATGGATTCTGGTAGGCTCATAGACGCACCTGGAGAGTAATGTATTTAAGCTCGTTGCCGGGGAATGGATGTAGGTGCAAGAACTCTTGTGAGGAAACTTGTAAGTTCAGAATTGCCTGGGAAGAATTTGTCGAGCGAAAAGGTGTGGTGTGAAGGCGAAAGGCACACCTCCAAATTCAGTGTCGTGGGCCAATCTCTGAATAAGTGAAACTGGTTCTCTCAACCGAAGTGAACAAAAACGAAGAAAGGAGAGGATGGGGACAAAGAAAAGAATTACTGTTTCAACTTTTACTGTCAACCGCCACCGAGAAATCACAGAACCACTTACACCTAAATTATGGGCTCACCAGACCAATTCTGAGGGCCAGATTTCCGTCCTGAAGATGTCGGTAGTTGCCTGTGTAAATCAAATTCAAATCAGTGCATTTCGGCAAGAGCGAGGAAAAACACGAGAAAAAAATCAACATCATCCGACTCTCCATGTATTGAGTCAGCTGGAATATCTATGAAGTGGAGCGGACGCGCCATCGCCACAGGGCTTGTCTGCCCATATTCTGCTCTTCAAGTTTCCCAGCTTTTGCGCGCCGCATTGAATTGACCGAGTTGAATTCAACGCGCTCTGCACACAACAGACCCAGACTGTGTCTCCAACTGGAAACCAAATTGTGTATAATCGCTTCGCAGAAACGGAAGCAGAAGAAGCAGCACGAGAAAAGCAATAGGAAACCTAACTATCTGATCCGAGAACGAAGCAAAAGAGGACCGGATCAATTCAACACAGCCACCCCACCTTTCTCTTCTCGCCACGTTGTGAGGAATGGCCGACGCGTTACACATCGCTTGCTTAGCCCTAGAGCAACTAGGTGTCATTCCTCTAATTCGCTCTTAAGCCTCGAATCGTCCGAAGACTTACGCAATCTTGTCTCCCGGTCACTGGTCAACTTGGCTCGAAGTCCGATGCGCGCGCCTTCAATTTTCCCCCGAGGTCCTTCGTCTCAACGCAGTGGTTTCCGGTAATATTTGGCACTCACAGGCTCACTTGTTTGGTCCTCGTACTTTTGGGAATTATTGTTTCCGCCTGGGCTTTCTGGTAGACGTGGTGTGTACGCTGCTTGTTAACTGGTTTCACTTCTCGAATCCATCTTTTCTAGTGATAGGGTAATCCTCAGAACAACTGTTGATCCGATTCTGTCTCTGGGCGCCTCTCTCAAAAAACTGGATCTCTACGGTATCTCTGCGGGGCGCGACAGCTGACCCATGCACTGCATGTCTCGGATAATTGACCGCCCAAAACGCGGACATCTGTTCGTGTTCTCTCCTTAGCCTGCCGGTCAAATATTCTCGTTATCTTGGTGGGATTTTCTCTCCGACGTTCGTGCGGCCTTTTCCTCCGTCCTTGTTGCCCATTTCTGTGCAGTTGAGCTCAAGACGTCGAACCGTCTCCGACTTGCGACTCTGAAGTCGTCGCTGGTCGCGTTTCACCATTTATTCTCTTGCACGTACAATGCGCGATCAGCATCCCTCTCCGGCTGTTTTTCTGCGTCGTTCGTGCCATCCTGCCCAAGTTTTCACTTTTGCGAACCCAAGAGGCCGAGGTTCTTCCCTCCGTTGCCTCTCATTGCGTCTGAATCCTCTCTCGCGCTCACTTTCACTCTCTACTCCCAATCCTGCTGTTACATCGGTATTCACCTGACTTTTCCTGAGGTGGAATTGAATGAATATCTCGTCTCGCGAAGCGTAGTCTCCAGTTCCGTCCGCGCTCCTTACGGCGTTTCGTGCGGTTCCGCTTGGCAATCGCGCCATTATCCCTCTCTGCCCGTGTAGCTGGGCCGAATACCCATTTCTCCGCTCCATCCACTGACGCGCTGACTCTTTCCACTGGGAATGGCAATGCGAACATCTTGGGTCTCATTCCCTGGATAACAACTCGGAAAACTCTTTTTATTCCAAATTACTGGTTTGTGGGCTTCGAGGTTCGCGCCGACGCCACGCTGCACTTCTGTGATCGCGCCGGGCCCGTTCTGGATAGGCTACTATTGTTTCTTTTCTCTTCTTTCTACCTGGCCTCGGCCGGTGATTGGCTGCCGATGGGCGCGGTATCTCGTGTTCGGACACAGGGTATTCATGCTTGATTTCCTACGCCCTCAGGGAACGCGCCCCGTATTCAGCGTTTCTGTTCTCTGTAGAGTTGGCGACCACGTCAGGCTGCAGATGGTTTCTGTGGATCAGCTACATGGATGCACCGATTTCCTCCCGAGGGTTTACAATCACCTGTGTCCGTTCCACTGTGGTTGCAGACCCCCCTGACTTTCAGGGTACAGGGGCCTGGATTTCACATTTCACAGCTCTTCATAGTGATTTTTTTTTCAGGCAGTTACATTTTCAGGTACCCTCTGAATGGGCCTTCCAAAGCACATAACTTTCATGATTATTTAGGATGAGTTTTTCAACACAAAGTACATAGCAATAACACAACATATTCCAGGTACTTTACCTTTCATGTATTTTTTCAGGCCATAGCAAGAACATGCTGAATTCCATGGTGATTTGCATGAATTTCATGATTCAGGTGTGAGGGGTCTCTGGCCGGTGGCTCAGGCAAGGTACAAAACTCAGGTCATGACCTCCCAAAAATTTCCCTGTGTGTGCGCATGTGAGAGAAGAAGTCCTACATTGTAGTTGACAAACCAGGTCTCTCTATTGGAAATATAAATTATATAAATTATGATCCTGGTTACCATACTTAATAAAATAATGTAATAGGTAATAGTAATAATATAAAAAATAAAATAGATAAATAAAATAATACATCAATGATAATTGTATCTGTTTTTTTAGCTACTTCCCCATCTATATTTCACCGGTCAATTGGATGAATTTCATGTGGAAAGAGTCTGAAATAAGCTGGAATGCTCAATGACCCAGGGATCTGTGAATCACATGCAACCTGGTTTTCACTGCCAGTCACGTAGAAACATAGCGAACAACTATCGTGAAAAGGTAAATTTCGGTGTGGGATTCCAGGTAGTTCCAGTCCCATGAAATCCAGGGTCTTTACCTGGATATCAACCAAAATTGCCATTGAAATTCCTATGAAACACCGTGAAATAGGGACCTGAAAGCCAGGGCCTTTGGCGACCACAGTGTTCTCTGCCTGTTTGCCGGCGGGAGTGGGATCGGGATCGAGGGCAGGTGGATCTCGTGCGTTTCGGCTGAGGAGTCGGCGTGCTAGATGTGCGCACGCAGAATCATGTTGGTAAGTCTTTCTTTCTGATTCCTGCTTCTTCCCTGGCCTCGTTTCTCTTGTGTTAAGTACTCCCTCCCGCTCTCATTCTTTCTACCATATGCCCTGCTTCATTCGTCTACCTCCTAGGATTTTTTTAAATGCCCGTTGCGGTTCTCGCTTTTGTCCTCTTGGTCCTTCCTCCCTCCCATCTTCCTTATTCTTTACTAGCCCGTTCCGCATTTCAATTCCGCGCCTAGCTCTTTTCTTGTGCTCCCGCATTTATTTTTTCGATTATGTCTACTTTATTATCTTCGGGTTCTCACTCTCTCTCTTTCACGCCTTCCTTCCATGGTTGTGCTTCGATCGTCCTTCCCCCACATTCTCAACACCTCGTTCTCATTTTGCCCCGTTTTGTGCCGTATGATCTTTGTCTTATGTATCGCTTTGCTGACGTACCTCTAGACGCTCACCTCAGGACCCCAAATGGACTGGGAAAAGTGCTGGCAATTTTTTGTGCTCATTGTAGTTTGCTTTCAATCACTTCAGTGTATTTGCTGGAAACTTCCCAATGTCAAGGCCAATTCCAAGTACAGCGCGTCTGCGAGTATCTACAAGATTGGATCGTACAGCTTCGGGACCTCCAAAGTCCATTTGAATAGCGCGTATCCAGTTTTACGGGCAGCAGTTTCTGAAGCTTTCGCATCAGCGAAGACCCCGTTGAGCCTTCACCTGCATTGCTGACTTGCATGCACACGAATCCCTAGCCCTCCCCCCTCCGAGCTCGCCGTAAACCCACATCTCGCGCACCTCAGAACAAATCCTACCGCATCCACCTCGTCCACGGTGACCTCCTCCACAACGCCTTCGCCGAAGCAGACCTCCGCCCGGCAGGGATCGTCGACTGGGAGTGCGTAGCCTGGATGCTGGAGTACTGGGAGACCGTGTCGTCGTCGCGCGGGAATTACGCGTATATGTGGCGTTGGAAGGATATTCGGAGGGAGGCATTCCCGAGGTATGAGGCGGAGGTGGAGCTAGATAGGCAAACACAGATAAGTCATGGACAGTAGCGCTCCGCGTAAATAAAAAATTAGATGGATAGCAAGTCTGCGACGCATCTGTCCTTCTGTTCGCACCGAATGCAAAGAATTCTAAAGGCGAAGCCAAGGTGATTCTTATTTATCGAGCGAGGAGGCAGACATCAACTTGAGGGCGGCTAATGCGGCGCGAGCGATTAAGTGAATTCTACCTACCAGAATTCAAGGCGGAGAGAGGCAACAAGCGTGGAGCAGAAAATGATTTCGCGGAGGCACTCCAGCAGAGAATAGCGTTGCCAGTCCTGGCGCAGATCGCACAGAAAGCAGAGAAGGAACCCAAACAAAATATGTATTGGCGGCGGAACTGTGAAATAAGTCCGCAAAAGCTATTTAAATGGCGGAGACACAGAACGTTTGCGCAAACAAGTTATACCAACGGTGTTAACGGGCAGAACAAAGGGGGGACGGGCCCAGCGGAACGATGGGTTCGTTAATCGACATTTAACAACGGAAAGAGTACCCGGGCAGTTCTGACAGGAACAATGTGACGCCAAGATTTCTAGCATGCTCCTCCGTGTCTAATAAACGCGGGAATACGGCTGAGAACGCAGTCGACGGGGGAGGAGATTGTACAAAAACGATATGCGGCTAAAGTTCCAGGGTTAATCTGAGAGAGAAAGCATGGGTAGCGCCCGGGTGACGAGTCCGTTTAACTGTAATTTATGGGGCGGACGCCCGGCACGTGTTGCACATGAAGCTGAGCGATTCTGGGGTTACCAAATTGGTGTTACACAGAAATGGCATCGTGCGGGTGTAAAGGCATTCACCGCTCGAGAGAGAAAACCAGTCAAATGTAATTGTTGGCTGGCAGTGCGGCAGATAATCGAGACAAGGTGTTGTTCTCGGACAAAGCATAGAGTACTACGCAGAGAGTGAACTCGCCCTATGACGAGAAGATGTCGATCTAGAGATGAGGGTGGGTTGATTGCGCACGCATCACCAGCCTACCGCCGGCGGGAAGGGGCCTATGTCGCGTGACAGGGAGCTGAAAAGGAGTCCGAGAATGTTTTGAGATAGTGTGGAGAGGTATTTCACCAGTTTGGACGCGTCAAATGCGTTTGGAAAGAAGCAATGGCGCCATGGTCGGAAAGCGCACCCGACGCGCCGATGTCGGCAGAGTTCTTAACCCTAGCATTTCCAAGAACGGATGGGAAACAGCTAGAGTGCACCGATATAAACTGGACAAGGAAGATAATGTTGACTCGGAGTCGGTTTCACAAAACATAAAACATAGTACGAGAAAGTCCGGCGTTGTCAAGTTTCAAGCGGTTGCCGCCGGAGATTGAGAATGGATAGATAGAACGCGAGCAAGGAAGTTGAATGAGGCTGAAAATGGTGGTCGTGCCGCTAGCGAAATCGAGTTGGTTGGATGAAATAAGGTACGTGAGGAAGAATCAACGGGTGTTCGAACGGAATAAGATTCCGAGGTGGAGGTGGGATCGCAGCAAGGAATTCTTTTGCAGTGCACCGGAAGATTAATTGAAGCAGCGTGAGTACCAACAAGGGTGCGGTCACAACGATGACAATCGTTGCCTGGGTTCTGAAAAGAATAGAGAAGACAGGAATGCAAGCACTGGCGGCTGAACAAATCAAAGGGGCGCGCCGCTTGTATATTCTTGCCTACAACTTGGAAAAAGGTGTTTTAGAGGACTTGAATCTATGTAGTATATAGGGAACGACAGAGGAAAATTCCGAAGAGATTCCTGCAGAGCACCGGGTACTGTTGAATGACGAGAGCAGCCGAAGCATCGAAGGGCGTAAGATCGAGGAGGAGGAAGATACAATTGGGAGGACTCCCATATTAAAATTGAGAACGAGTGTCAGTCCAACGCCGCACAACTAGCTCGCGAGTATACTTTCGGCCCTTGCAGCAGAAAGGTCTGATGAGGCTTTGAAGCGGGCGTTGGCCCAAATCCCTGGCCCTATCTCTCTAATCTCAGAATGTGGCCCCACATTCTGGGATTGGATAGCTAGAGATCCAAATCTTTATCAGCGTACAAATGCACACATTTTATAGTGCCCATCTTTGTGGTCTGACTTCTTGATTTTCATTGGATCAACACTGCACAGACCTTTCGCGTCCTTGCAATATTTTCATGTCCCTGAGGGCGTTTCGTATTCCCCGCATTGTCGTGGCGAATGCTGTGATATCTCTGTCTGCTCTGTGTATTGCCTTCATGCCGTTGATTAATTTTTCGGGTGTAGCTTGGGCTGACGGGTGCTGGAAACACCAGTTTCGCCCTTACCTACCTACTTACCACACCCATCCCCTCGGACATCTTATTTGAACGCATCACATGAAACTAGTAATATGCGGAAAGAAGCTAAGATGGATGTCAGATATCGATTGTCATCGTACACTGTACCACGTTGTGCATGTATTCTTGTCACGACACAGAAGTTGCGGAATCGTCAGTTCAGGTGAGATTGGCAATGATTCTACCCAGGGAAAAATATCTCGATGGTCACAGATAATCCAACTCAGTCAGTACAAAATTTGGGGAATGAACGCGGTGAGATTAAATGACGTAACCCTCGCGGATAGCTCGATTTTTCTTTTTGACAGAGATCTTCTCGATGGGCGAGCACACGCTTTCCTCGCGCGGATAACGCGTGTTTCCGGGTTCAGGGCATTTGTTGCTCTCCAGGTTTGTCCTTCCAATCGCCGACCGTGCGATTTGGTCGAATCTTCATCGATCTGGTCGTCATATATAAAGAAAGCAACACGAGATCGGGATGAGTGCGGATGTCTGGGACCTCAGAGGACAAAGGCTTTGTTTGCGAACTTCAAGAGCATGCACGCAACCACGACCACGATTTATATGTGCGTACAATCTTCTCGTCCACACAGCAATCAGTCCTTACTCGTGCCGAAAGTACAAGTGGGACGTTGCGAAGTGGTGCATTTCAGAACCGTCAACGCCTTGCTTGGGTATATTCTGGAATCCGGACAAGGAATGTGTCCAGGAGGTGTTTTTCAAACCCCTGATTCCACTATCTTCCGGGCCTTGTCGTCCAACAACTTCTTCACTTCACGGCTTTCGTACTTTCCCCGATGATAAGCATGCGCCTGTTTTCGCGAGTATCCCTCATTCCAACCAAGGCTACACCAACAATCTCGAGTATGGGATGGAACGACGCCAATTGGACCTCGCTGATGCCTTGCACGGTACTCTCTTTGTTCTCGTCCGACTACACTTTCTCAGATTCTCGTGTTGACATCAGGACTACTCCACACCGTTGAAATTGCACGTCTATATTTTGGTCCGGATTGATTGCGGTCTGATGATCCCGTATCCAGGGGACAAACCATGATGATCCCGTGTACGCAGAGGACGTGCACTTTTCTCGGTTGGCTGTCGACACGGGTACGTTGCAACTGTTTTGATCTTGTTCCATGCACTACAGATTCAAATGAATGTTAGGGAGTATCAAAACGTAAGTCCCTTTAAACCAGTTTTCATAATCGAAGCTGATTTGCTCTTAGGTGGGTGTTCGGCGAAGACCCGAAAATTATTCCGAGCGATGAGGGTGAACCAGAGCGCAGCCTCGTCCGCAGGGGCCGCCAAGCATGGTATATGAGAGGTGCGATCCGCAACGTAGGCGAAATGGAAACAATCACCTACGGAGACGGCAGCCGTGTCGGCAAGTTATTGTTGAGTTTGGTTAGAGTCTCGAACCAATACTTTCATCCAGATGTCGATATCCATACGGGCCCATTCTATCTGAGGGCGGGCCTGAGATCGTCCGGCTCCTCATTCCGAGTTTGTCGCTCACCGAATTTTGTATTCGGTGTGGCGACGAGGGCAACTGAGGGATTCAAGAATGGCAGAATCGACGGGATCCTCGGCCTCGGATTGAAGTAAGTAGCCTCGAGCGGACTGAATTATTTAGTCTTATCGGCCATATCAAGAACCGGCGGGAGGATGAAGGTATACTCTGCGACTTGCATTTTTGTCGACCTCTGAATTGGCGTAGAATTTCGTCAATTCGCTCTACCACGAGGACCTTATCGATGTCAAGTGTTTTTTTTCTTCGTTTATTGATCCCCCGCTGATGGTTTCAAATCTAGCGGGACAGGTTTACCATCGCTTTGGGGCGTGAAAATCAGTGCGTGAGCCCTCAGCTGCCTGCACTGATTTCAAACTGTGCATGACAGAAAGAGCTATTTAATAGTCGGAGAAAACACCGGTACTGCCATCCTGTTGAACGGGGAATGGTCTTCCTGGATTCAGTTGCTTCCGTCTGCACAGCAGTGGGAGATACGTCTGGAATCCATCACTGTCCGTAATAAAACATACCACATAAACAAGGATGTCATGCTTGATAGCGGTGTGTCGAGATGTTCACCGGTACCTCTCACGGATATAGCTCAACTTTCGCAGGCACATCGTACTCTTATTTGCCTACTCCCGCATGCGAGGCACTGGATGACGCACTGGACGGCCGACTTCGATCCAACAGCAGCACACGTATATACCCGCGAAAGCAGCCCAACGAGACCATCAAATTCCAATTCAATGGAGTGTCGGTCTACCGTGGTTTTTCTGATATGTTAGACCCTCGCCCAAACACAGAATCGGAACGTGGTGAACCTTCCGCGAAACCTACATTTAAGCCAATAGGGACTTTATCCCGCCTTGGAGTCGATGTGGAAATTTGTATTTTGGGCAACGTGAGCTTCTCTCTGACATTGTAACAGCGAATGGAAGTGACATCGTTTCAGTTTTTTTTGCGGGGGATGATCGTCGAATTTGAACGTACTGACTATGCCCCGGGGCGGATCCGAATGGCGTCTCGAGGGAACGATGTCTGAAAACATTTGGTTGGGTCGGCTTTAGTAACGTTTCAGAGTCAATGATAAGCGAGCCAAAGAGGGCTGTGATTCACAATAAATATTTGCGGTGGTCCATGACCTCATTAACTGAACGGGTATTAGTGTTTTTTCGATTGTTTGTAATGACAGTGAATATGGCCGGCGGCGCCAAGCGACAAGCGGCATTTAAGCCCGCGACTAAAGGCCGGTTAGTTAGCTAGGGTTGGAAATTACTCAGCGACAACGAGGGAGATACTGTAACATTTCAACCAGAACTTCAGAGGGTGTGACCTGTGACTCCAAAAGCTCACAGGCCAGATGTTCAAATGGCGAGGGGACTTGTGGCTACCATTTAATGTGGCCACTGAGATTCTGAGGAGATTTGAGCGCAAAGGCGCTGTGGACCAATCTCAGAGGAATGAAGCGTCCTGGAAATTTATCGATTCTTGCATGTTGGCGGATGCCCAATCGCACACTGTTCAACGCCTCAGGTGACTTGTGACCCTGATTGAATATGTTCAGCTGAGTTCAGATCTGCTTGTGACGGGTGATTGAACTTCCGGTTGAAATGCTACAGTATTCCCCTCCCAATGACCGTGAGTGGATTTCAAAAAGAATAAATCATGGTGTTCCCCCTGTGGACCTCATTGATTGAACGCACTGCATTGTGCCCCAGGTGCCCGATTTGGTCGCAGAATTCCATCGTACACAGATTTTGGAGCGATCGCCGCAACCCTGGGGTGTGGCAAAGTCTGGCAAAGTTCGGCCATCTTTTTTTTTTTGACTCGGATCAAATAAACATCGGTCCTGGAAGCCGCCATCAGATTGGATATGTAAGCGAACACGCGTTCCTTCTGACGACGACAATGCGTTTCTTGTGGGTTTGGTTTCTACACATCATCGTGCGCGCTGTCTCTGCTATCATTCTACACCCGCTAATATGAGTAGTCTCGGCTCTTTGGCCTGCGAAGACCGGCAGTGGGGGTGGGGCCTCACCTACAGCTCACACTGAATGACGATCTTCTCATGGAAATTCTCCGAAGACCGGAGATCAACTTCAAGGACATGCTACGGATCTCTTTGACGTGCCATCGCTTCCGTAGGTTGACTACTCCCTTGATCTTCGGCAGACATACATGGTCACCATGGCGGTGGGCGTGTCGTTCCTTTCCTCCCGAAACACTCTGGCCTCATATTAGGTATTTGCGGTTTAGTTCATGCTCCCCAAGGTTCTCTCACCTCAATCAAACTGACAGAGTTTTGATTGTTGAGGGACCAAGCGACTGGGGTTTGTTGGACCTTGACAGACGCCGTTTCATGGCGGCACAATTACAGATTGCCATTCCAACCATGACTGCTGTTCATACACTCATTTTCACGGCAATCGGGGGCGGTCTGTGGCTCCAACTACTCGATGCCATTAACGCCGCACCGGCATTGGCGCATCTCGTGATGGACCATTCCCCTTGGCTTGGCGAGAGTCGGGATGTCTTTGATCTCCCGCCCACGTCGGGACTGCCACCACTCCGCCGCCTCGCATATATTGCCCCCCATGCATTGAAAAATTCTGACCGAGTTATTACCCGGACTAAACGCCCATTCCCTATGCTCGAAAGCGAATGCCAAAATTTGCGTTCCATGTTGCGGGCTTGCGCGGTTAGCCTGGAATCTTTGACGCTGCCAGGAGAGCTCATACTTCTGGCGGTAGACCCATCGTTGCCCTGGGACTCTCTTCGGGAACTGTATGTGGAAGGATATTGGCCTGACAAGGCAGTAGCATCCCTGCACTCCGTCCTCCTGACCTTGCACAATCTCCGCATCGCATCACTCCGTTTCCATCCGGCCGGTTCAGGCCCCATTTCCCCCGTGGTCTCCATAGAAGTGCTTTCTGTGTCAGTTACCGACACATTTCTTCCCCACCTCAGACAGTTTGAAGTCGCCTCACTTGCACGGGGTGACCTAATCTTGTCTGCCCTTCCTCAGGGACTAGAAAAGCTTTCGGTCATTCAATATCCGCCACTGCGTCCTCTTTCCCGTTATCCTGGACACATTCTTCGTTCTTCCGCGTTGCTCGATATGTTGGCCGGTGTGTATCTTCCGGCAGTGATAGACTTGGAATTATGGTACCGGACAGACCTCTCCGACGAGACTTTCCTCCGGTGTCTTCCACGTGTGTTCCCCTCCCTTCAGCGTCTCGAGATGCATCGATTCATCGGGGAGGATTTGGATGATATGTGGAACCCCGCGGTATGCATTCCCCCTAAATTCCCGTGACGTCCATGTTTATAATATGACAGCCCATCCTCCAGCACGTATTGGCAGAGTTGAAAGACCTCCGTGTCTTTTCCCTTGAGCCAGACATACCAGAGCGACGACACAGACTGCCACCGCACTGTATGAACCATAAGCAAGCCCGCTACATAAGGAGATTGAGAGCTGTTGCCGAGGACATCATCCTCGAGACGCCGTGGCTCGCCCAAATTCAAATGTACGTCCAGGTTGATGATGAAGCTTATTGGGAAGAGTGGGATGTTATTTCCGGTCCTGGTGACCGGGCAAGCCTTCGCTCACCGCACGGTCCCGAAAAATACCATCCGGAAATATATGGTGCGTGTGTTCTTTTTTTGTTTTTTGTTTTTCGCCCTGCTAATACACATTCAGCCATTTTGGAAGGGCCAGTAGTGGAAGCAGCAGAGAGTGACTCAGACTCCGAATGGTTGTAAACTGTTGTCCGAATTAAAATTGCCTTAGCTTGCTTCAGGTTCTCGAGGACGTGGCAAATTGCACGATCCAAGAGAACTATCCAGCAGAGCGAATAGCTTTGAACCTAGAGGGACCCAGCACATCACGCAACTTGAAGCAGAACTTAGGAATGGATTGGCTCTTTCTTGAACTCAGCAGACACCCACCATTCTTGCGCCAATTGATCAGATTTATTCTTTTATTCAAAGTTGTTATTTCCAGATTTATTAAAATGCTGTGTTGAACCTGAGGGCGCCACAGGTCAAGTCAAGATCAAACCAGCCAAAGGTCCTCGTCTGCCAGAGAGGTGCCCTGAGCGCCCACCGGATGCTGAGAAATATACGGGGGAGATCTACATATTGTGCGGACGCACAAATCTGCAGACCTGCCCGGAGGTGAGTGCATACTGTATGTACAAACGACATCCTAGTTTGTGGGTTTCCGCAAACAAAAACGAAATTGTTGGAGCCTTACGTCGTGCTGGGGATGCGTGTGGGTGGGCGCGTCAAGTGACACAAGTGAACGAAGATGGTCGGCACACGGCATGGACGGTGTGGGCGAGCTGCTGCTCGGCAGGTGGATGCTTTGAGCGGCGGGGTACCACATGGACATGGAGGTCAAGCGGCGTAGACGGTACTGTTCGGGGGATACCCGTTCTACGCGAAGCGGTGACAAAGGCGGCGAGGCGGCAGCTGCGGCAGATGCTGCAGGTGGTTGCGTGGAAAACCGCAGGCACCGCCGTCGAGTGCCAATGACAACAGTACTTCGCTCCAAACGGCCGCGGGGCGAAGATGTCGGCGGCGTAGGCGGCGAGACAGGGCGCTGTACAATGCGGTGACGCTCCGCGGCGTATCGAGGGTGCCCGTGGAACAGCGTGTGTGCAGCGTCACAGTCGTAGTCACGCAGCACCTCCTGATGACCGACTCGCGCTGTTCGTAGATCTCCTTTTGCACTTCACGATCGCCGCGACCTCGAGCTCGACTCAAGCATCTCCGAGGATCTCGATGCTGCGCCTACTGTCACGATCAGGACAGATCCTCAAACCAAAATCAAATAACGCGTTCCAAATAGCAAAAGAAAAACACGAAAGAAATAATACCGAGCGTCACAGGAAGTTTGACTCGATTTAGAAAGCACCGAAGGGCTGTGAAGAGCACAAGTGCCGTATGTTCAGCCAACAGATGGCAAACTACGTGTAGATGCACCTACTAGGCATGCCGAAAGAGCAACACGGCAGGGCTGGCTGGGTTTTCTGTGTGATTTTGTTGCCAGAGTCCGGGGAGGATGATTGAATGCATGCACAACTGAGACTAGAAAAATTGAGGGTCGTGCCCAGAGGCATGCATAACGAATATGACAGCCCAGATCTTGGCATCTAGCGGGGTTAACGAAGAGGAGGACTAGTCACGAAGGAAGGTCGGGGTTCGAATCCCCAGGATGGCGTTAGGCAAAGCTTTGCCGAGCGAGTCTTGCCGTCAGCTAGGGTTAGTGATATATTAACCCCCGGGTACTGCTGACAGAAGGAACGGTCAATGGAAAGAGCCTCGAGGAACCGAGCACCACCGCTGCGGCGTCTACTTACAGGGTCTAAACTTGTCGATAGGAGGTGCAAGTGGCTAGAGAGTAGGCGGCCTCTCCAGGGACACATACAACCTGTATGCTCTGGACTCGACATCATGGCGATTTAACCAACGATCCAGGCAGAAATTTCGCACCATGTCGGAGGCTCGGATACAAAGCTGCTCGTTATTCATGTGTCAGAGGAAGACAGTGTAGGCCAGCCCATCGAAATCGAGCCCCGTGTCGATTGGAGAGTTGATGTCGCTCAGACATACCTATAATCTGGCTGAGAGTAGTAGTGATTCAAGTTCACCAAGTTGCTGGCACCCCAAATCCAATTTGACGGCAATCCACCCGAGCTCAATCACGGCATGTTCGTGAATGATTGCTACGTAGACTTTCCAGCACTTGCGGAAGACACGATGGAAGGGGTTTTCGTCTGTCATGGCGGTTGTAAGGAAAGAGGAGCGGGCGCCTAATTCAGCTGACATCATTTGATCGACGGGCGCTTCGTCGTGCGCGACGACCTCGCTCTTTTGTTTCTGGCGCGCCACTTTCTGACGCTCCGCCAACTCGCCCATGGCCGCACCCACATCCAATCCGTCGCTCAGCGCCTCGTGCCCGGCCGTTCAGCGAGGAGCTCAGCGGTGGCACGCTTCCAGGTGAGTTTCGCTACGGGACCATTCACCCTCCTTTCAATTTCTAATATGTATCCTAGTACGGAAAGGAAAGAACAAAGTCCTCGCGATCCCGTATGTGACCTCACAGGACCGCCTTCGCGCGCTTCCGAGCCGTCCCAGTAGATATGGAAGATGAGACACGCAGGCGCGTATTCGATCCGAGTCGTTTATCCTCCGACATGTCGCTCACCTCGAGGCACAACAGCCCACGGCCTTACTCGCGTTCCGACGGCCCGGTGCTTGCTGCAACGACCGTGCGCTAACGCGGCGCTTACTCTGCACAAGTGCCCTAGATATGGACGCACCTCGCGAGACTCGCATCCTCTCTGGCCCTCCGTACCGTCCCTCCCATGTCCGCTCATGCTCTGCCTCCACCACCGCGGCGAAGCGCTTACACTCATGGCGATCCGATCGACGTCGGGCAGCCCCCAAGTACACTCGGCCGCGGCTCAGGGATGCCGCGCCGCTGGATGTACCCCGATGAGGGATGCGACCTCACAGCGCGCTCACCTTCGCCACGTGTAGGTAGAGTGGGCTTCGAGAAGGAGGAAGGAAGGAGGGTACGACGTTTGCGCCGCAGACGCGTTATGCCGCCGGTGCAAATAGGGAGGAGGTAAAAGCAGGGAGGGGAGGCAGCACGAATGCGACCGGGATTGGCGCGCGCCCGGAAGAGCGGTATGGCGGGGACGACAAGGCGATTCTCGTCATGGTACAGGTACGCACACCCTCACGCACCGGACGCCGACGCCGACGTGGTGCGTTTACTCCTCAGACACATCGACACCTGCGCCTCTTTCGCTCGTCTTCCACTGGTCTGCCTTTCTGGTAGTGGCCGCCTCCCGGTCGCTTTCACCGCGCCAACACAGCGCCCGCGCTTACTCCTCTTCACCTCCTCCTCGCCTAGGCCCCGCCTCGACCAATCGCCTTCACCAAAAAGCACGCCGGTCGTCCCTTGCCCTCGCTCCGCCATCGGGTACGAGGTATGCACGTCCATGTATTCATCCGTCGACGAATCATTCTAACACGGCTCTCATTAAATTTAATTTGCGCCAGGGCGTTCGGCTCGTCTAGTTCTCCGGCGAGAGCGCGTGTCGTGTCACAGTTTAGCGAGCGCGGGACGATGGCGCAGCCTGTGAGCCGTGAGCGAGAGCACTAGCCGTGGACGCTCCGAGCGGGAACCCGTACACCGCCCGCCCGCCCCCGCCCCCGGTGCCTCCCTCCGCGTCCTGTGGACCAGCTGGTTTCCCTATCTTTTCTACATGCAGATCTCCGTCGTATCCTCTTCAGCGCGGCGCACCATCTTCTTGGGCGTTGACTTTGAGCAATATGACGCAGAGTTTGGTGTGCGGTCCCTGTCAAGGCTTGTACGGCGTCGGACCCACGCTCCCGGCAACGGCAGTTTTGAAGGCGCAGGCGCAGGTGTATATCGAGGTCTCCCGACTCTCGTACATCACGCGTTCATCCCTACCATGTACCGCCTCAGACTCCCCGCCGGTCCCTCGCACGCCATGCGCCCGCCGCAGCTTTCGCCGCCGTCCACCAATCCCGCACCCTCACGGCCCCGAATCACGATCCCGCCCACCGCACCACCCGTTTCTCATTGCCCCCCTCACTCTTGTGCTTATGCCTGTCCGCCCGAGTCTCGGTCGACGCGCGCCTGATGCTCGTCGTGCACGGGTAGACAGGAAGACGGGGATGTGGCGCGTGAGGGGCACCGGGTGGTGGCGCACGCGAGGTATACTTGTGCGTCGCCGCGAGGGCGGGGTCGGGGTGGGGATGATGTCTGTATGTGCGCCCTGCCACGGCGTGCCTGGTGCGCATCCGCATCATTGCTCCCCCTATCGTGGGCAGAGCGGGCGACATGGCGGGACAAAATGCAAGATCGCCCGCGCATCACGCGCCACGGTGACAGAGGCGAGGCGGAGGTGGGGGCCCCTCGTGCGTCGTGCGCTGCCTGCCGCTTGCAGCGCCCGTCGCGCGTTGCGTGCGGATAGGCAAGGAAGATGGAGAAGGGAATGGCTGAGGAAGGGAGGATGGAGGACGGAGGTTACCGCTCGCCGCACCCGCGGAGCCTGGACTCTTTCGACTGGGCACTTGCGACCTCCGCGACTTCCTTTTTCGGATACCTCATGACGTCACCCTCTTCGCCACCTCTTCCTACAACCCCATATTCCTCGACCACCATTGGGTCGTGCACGTCCGGAACCTCGGCTTGATCACTCGTTGTATTGGACCTGCTACTGATAAATTCGGCGATGCAATACTAGGTGATCACCTCGAGGTATTCATGCCGGACTTGCCATATCGCCGCTGCCTTGACTCCGCGGCGCGGCGGGCGCGTCCTTCCCTGTTCCCACGCCACTGCTGTGACCTCTCGCCGTGCGCCGCCCATCCTGGCCCGTCCCCCCACGTCGGCCGCCCCATCCACGCTCACGCCGCTCCCTCCCCAAAAGCTGCGTCCGCATCGCCCGCCCTTGCGCCCCCGCCCGCGTCCACGCCGCCACGCCGGTCCCGTCGCGCCGCTGCGTCATCTCCCTGTGCCCGTTCCGCTCCATGCCCTCCTCCCGTTTGCTGCCACCCCATTGCCGTTCTACCTCCACTGCGCCTGCTCCTCGCCCTCATCTCCATCTCCCGCTCCGCGTCCACATTCCCAAGTCCCTCATATCGGCAGCAACGTACTCCATCGCTAGTCAAGGTGCGCCTGGAAGCTGGAAGGATTGCGGGAGATGTGCAGCTGCCCTTGGTCGTATTCACGGTGCGGAGCCTATTGCCCAATCTCTCCTAACCCTGATCTTGCCGTTCTCGTTTCAGCCCTAACACGCTGGATGTGCTCTTCCTCGTCGGTTCTCATTGCAGCTTCGCTTTCCCCTCGCGCAGCAGCATCACTTGCGCTGCTGACGATTTGGTCTCTGAGCACCCCAGCCGCACCCGTTCTGCGCAGATGCGATTACGCGTCTCGTCGAGGGTGCGACTTGGAGCTCGTGCTGCGCCTCCACATCGCGAGTACTGTCGCGGCGTCGGCGCCAACCGCGCTGGACTGAAGTCAAGACATGCGGCCAGACTAGCAGCGCGGCTTGCTTCCAACACGGGTGCTATAGCATGCGCGATGTCCACGCCCTCGACATCGTCCCGGCGTGCGCCTGAGCCCTAAACCGGCGACAAACCGACTCACACACTGTTCATTCGTCGTAGTTATTGTACCACGCCGCGACCAAGGCTGTACACCCCACCGCCTTCGTCTCCTCACTTGGTGTAACCTCGCCATCACCCACACCGACGCTGTCGCCGAGGTTGCGCGTGTTTCAAACGATGAGTACTCCTATGCACTGCTCCCTTTTTGTCCCATTGCTCATCCCGCCCCGGATCTCCTCAGTAGTCCTCAGTACTGGCCCATCCCTAGGCTCGGGGCTCGCAGCACCGATGTCTAGGAGAGCTGGTGGCTCGCGGCGCACCAAGGCGCCGTGGTAGTTGTGTGCGCGGCGGATGCGCTAAGCACACTGGACGAGGCGGAAGCAGCGCGGGCTGTCGTAAAAACTCTAACCGTAAGTTTTCGTTTTCCCTTGGCCTTTTCCTTGATCTCCTTTGTCTCGGCCCACTCACAGATTTTGGTTTAACAGGTTCGCCGTGTTTAACAGGTTCACCGATGCACTGCAAGTCCTATCCACCGCGTCCAACACCTCCATCCCCTCATTCCGCCTTAGCGCCGCCGTTACCGCCGTCCCGGATCGGCTCCGCGACAGCCTCTGACTCACACCAGCACCAACGCCTCCACCTGCGTCGTCCACCCTGTCAACCCGACCGTCCGCTGTGTTCAACGTGGGATTCCCACCGCTGCCTTGCCTGCCCCCGCAACTGGTGCTTGGCGCTGCCCGCCGTTGGTGACTCGCTAGAACCGATGGGATTCCAGGTACGTGTGTTTCGCCATACTTTCGGGCCCATTCTCACTCCTTTGTTTTTCGGTGTAGCCTGCGCCCGCACTGCTTGTGAACTGTTGGTAGGCGCCTCCCAGATCCAATACCCCGAGGGAGAGTCCTCGTCAACAGCGCCGCCGGAGGTAAATTTTGCTCATCCAGCTATTATACGCGCTGAGCACATTTTTACTAACCCAGTTTCAGGAGAACAGATATTTGTCCAGCGGACGACCGCACGCAAATCCCTACTTTCATCCTACTGGTATGAGCGTCATAACATCGCCTCAGCGCACGGCGAAGAGAAAATGCGATACCCGCATCAAAGACCTTGCATCCGAGTACAATGACGAGGATGCCGATGGTGAGGCAGATGTCTCGCGCCAATGTTCCAGCTTGATTGATTGAGTCGACCCTTTGTAGATCCCTACAGTCGCGTTCACACCACACAAGCGCATCCATGAAGTTGTGTACACATCCGCGTTTGCGCCGCCGACGCCGCCGCCGAGTGCCAGCAGGACCCCGCACCACAGCGACGTACTATTGAATCGTAACCAATATCCGGTCAAGAAACCGCGGCGCACCGTCGAATTACTGTCTTCTCCTGCTCGAACGGTTAGTGTTGTCCTGCCTGTCCCCCATTCTGGAGTTGGCTGATTAATCAGTGTAGAGCCAGGACTCTACGACAGCCTTGCGGCTGGCATTGTTCGCGGCATCGCATTCACAGTCACCGGTATGTAGGTTAAGAATGCGGGGTGCGACTTTGGCTGTATATTGAGAGTGGTGCGTCCACGTACGACACCGCTATAAGCAGCAGCAGGTGCCCATTGCACTGGTAACAAAGGGCTTGGAGACAGGAGAGCCGAAGGTGTGTGGTGTCCTTTTCTTATACTTTCTTTCGCTCCGCTCACGTTTTTGTCGACGCCCCTCCGTCCGCCGCTCCGTTCTCGTCATGATAACGCAGCTCGTTAACGACATCGTCCTCGTGGCGTTCCTAAAAAAGTTCATGTTCAAGGATCGCATGACCACCTTCGAGTATGAGTTCCTGAATGCCCTCTGGCGTGTCACCCGTGTGGTGCTGGATTGGGACGAGCTGCTGCTTGATGTAGATGCGGATATGAATGTGCATCCCGATACTTGTCGAGACAGATTGCCACAAGAACCGTACTGTAAGGCTTCCGTCCGGGTTTAGATTTCAGGGCTTCGGGTGCGTCTCATCCCTTACACTTGAATCTATTGTGGTATTCGTTTGACTGATTTCTTTCTACACATTTTAGTTCAGAATGTGCTTCCCGGCTCGTTCGTTCACCATCGCGTCATAAACTCTATACTACGCGTGCAGTTGTTACGATGGCTTGATTCGGCTTCGCACAGGCGGGCTTTATCCATTGTACACGATCACTCGTATCCTTCACATCGAATAGGACTATGTTTACGCGTTGCGCTATCTCCACACCTCATCAAGTTCCTTCTTCGCGTTCCCGGTCGGCGGTCTTGTATCATTCATCTACCCTGGGCGTGGGTTTCTTTCTGCTTTCTGCCGAATCCGAAGCCGTTTCTCCGCCGACTTCAGCGTCTACGCCAATCGCCTCGCACTTCTACGCTGCGACGATTTACATTGCGGATGATGTCTTTTATCGTCGACCTGGGTATTGGATATTCCTAGGCAGTGAAGGAAACATTTTTTCTCAGCTCACTAGCGAATGGACCTTACGGTACTCAGACCGGAAAGTGGCCGCAAATAACGTTAGGGTAGGAACTTCTTCCTCCGCTCATCTGGGAATCAGTCCTCGAAACTCAAAGTGAGCGGCTTCCTGCGTCTTTACCCCTTCACCGACGCGTTGGATTGCTACTGCTGACTGATAATTGCGGCGCGCATTTTACCCAGGTGTGCCGCGGTGTCCGTGGTTCCCTTCAACCTACTTCGAATAACTCGTCCACTTGACACGGTACTGAATAAATAATGGGATAATGTGCAAAGAGTACCGCCAGCCTACGCCAAACAGGGCTCATGTTGGGGAGCTGGCAGACTGAGGTTCGACTTCTCACGTCCGAATGTACTGGAACGACCTAGTAGACATCCGTCAAGCCCGCGTCTCTCCGGCCTCGCAGATTTATCCCTGAGCTACTTTCGCACTGATCGTGCCTTTGTGGCCTCCGCGTCTACATGCCCCTCCCTCTTCCTTCCTCATTGCACTGACATCCCTAGTGCAATATATCTCGTTGTGCCAAAGTTTGCTTTCTCCCCCTCCTTCTCCGCAGTGTTGACATCTCTCCTTTCTGGGTTCTCTATTTTCGTCTATGGTTCGGTGCCTCAACTTCGCTTCATGCCAGCGTTAGGCTATGAGCTATGAGCGGCGAGATTTAGAAGTCAGGTAAAGTACATTCTGCTCTTTTTTTCCTGCACATCGCTCCACCTCTCCCTTGCCCTCCCTTTCGTCTTCATCTCGCATATCTCTGTTTGCTCCTTCTTTCCCTCCCCTCCTCCGCTTCATATACTGAAGCTCTTGTCAGTGCTGCGCACGCCCGCTTGCAACCGTCGTCCAAACCAAGCATGTGTGCCTCACTGCCTCCTCGGCGCGCTTCTGCCTGTGCGTAGCCCAGATGCTGCCCGCGCACCCTCCTCACGCTCTCCACTATGGCTCCCGCGACCCTGCTCGCCGTTGATATGCCTACGGCGCGGCTGTGAGCGGAGCTAGGAATAGGCTACATACGACAGGGGGGGTGTCGTATGTAGTCTATTCCTAGATTTCCACCATCGTCCGGTGGATTTCATGGGAGATTTCCGCCATCGTCCGGTGGATTTCATGGCCAAATCCGGTGGACGATGGCGGAATTTGTTCCAGATCCACCGGCATCTGCCGGTGTTTCTACTGAAGCACCACTGATCCAGTATCACAAAACAGTGTAGTATATAATGCACATTCATATAGTCAATCCATGCAGGAATACAGCAATAAACGCCCCCTCCTGTTTGGTATCGGTTATTCGGCTCCATCCACTACCTACCCAAAATGGCAATTAAACACAGATCCAGACAAAATCGAACCAGTTCAAATCTGACGGAAAGGTGAACGAATGAACTTTTGCTAAATAAGAATAAATCCAAGGAGCGACGGAGCGCGTTGAAGGCTCATTCCAGAGGTCGAGTACGGTAATCAAGATCCTAGGACAATGGAGAAGGGACATGGCGCACTCTGCGCAATTCTTGGATTGGATGCTTCCCAACCAGAAGAAAAGTACCGAATTACGGAGTTGCAAGATTTTGGGAGAAGCTGGGAGATTTTGGGAGAAGTTGGGAGATTTCGGGAAAAGTTGGGAGATTTCGGGAGAAGTTGGGAGAAGTTGGGAGATGGGTCCCAAACGCTCTTGTCTTGGCCGATACGGTGAGCGCGATCGTAGTAAATAATTTAAAAAACACCCCCGTGCGAGTCTGAAATGATGAACGGACAAGTTGCATGGATATGAAATAAAAAAGAGGGAAAAAAGACATAGAAATGAAGTGAAGCGAAACAAACACGGAGAAGACTTAAATATAGATAGATTCCGAGGCTTTGGACCCGAGTTTGAAGGGAGAGATCTGGAGGTGGATGAGTTTGATAGTCCCTCTTAAATAAAAAAAACCCCATCTCAAAAACCGTTACCGCAAAAATGCGGTAACAGAATCCCCTATCAAAGAAAACCCACGCCAAAAACCGTTCCCGCAAAAATAAAATAAATAAACACCCTAAAAACCGTTCCCGCAAAAAGTATATTGAGTTGCCCAGGATGTGAAGGAAAGCGCATAGGAAGGGGGGGATAGCGCATGAGCTGGGAGTTGGACGCAGCTCTGGTTTCCAGAAAGCGAGGTCGATCGCGACCGAGCCGTTCGCGCGAGACCTAGATATGTGACCTTCCAAGGCGTACTCTCCGAGACCCGAGAGCTCGCGCTTCTAAAATACAACAAGCCGTGGCCCGGCGGCGAGCAACGGCGACGGCGACGGCGCGGTGGATGCGCTGTTCGCGAGACATTGGCGTCGACACGTCCAGCAGAGTCAGTCCGAGGGGCCGACTCGCCGAGACACCAAGTACAACGTGCAGCGTCGCGAGAACTAGTCGTTTAGAGCGTCGAGTTATCGAATTTGGAACGGGAGGGGGAAAGGGTGGAGCGAGAGAGTTCATATATCTCATGGACACTGTGAAATATTGAGCGTCGTTGAGCGGTAGCTGGCCGGTCCCAGTACAAGACTCCAAGGCCTGGAACAAACCTCCACTCGCGCGCGAAGATGCGGACAAATCGCGTACGCCGAGCAGCGGCGCGGGGCCGTGTAATCAATCCTATACTAGCGCTGCCGTGAGATACTGGAAACAATCAGCATGGCGTAACGACCCATCGAATTAAAAAGTTGCGGGACGGAAGGAAATGAGCACCTAACTCTTGACGCTGCGACTCATCCAGGCGAGGGAAGGCGCAAAGGAAACGCACCCGTGTTTTTCCAGGTACTGTGCCTCGTCGCCGACGTCGACAGTGTCCTTGGGGACATGGAAGTTGAAACTGAGGGCCTGGTAGGTCGTGATAATGACCTGTGGGCGTGTCAGCGGGAAATAACAAAGAGGGATCGCACAGAATGCGCACGTCGTAGTCCTTGATCTCATATGCTTTCTGCGACCAGCTAGTTGGCAGGAAACGGAGAAAAGACAAAATATGATACACACCTTAACCTTGTCCTTCCCAGGTGCAGACGCACACGCAAGATTCGTTCCCACCATTTTGCGGGAAGGATTTCTCTCACAAAAAAAGTGCCCTCAAAATTCCTTCCCGCGAAATAATTACGTCTAATCTAGCCATCTAATCCAAGAATGTGGTACCACATTCTCAGGTTAGATAGCTAGGTGTGGCGCGAAGGTGCTGCTTATTCTTTTCTGTTGTTTTCGAACTCAATTTTAACTTTAACTCCGTTAAACCACAGCAGAGGTTTCTCTGAGGGACGACGTGGAAGCTCTTGAAATTATTGACCCTAAACTGTTCACCCGAAACTCTCGGCAGTGGCACCAATACTGCGTGACGCCCTAGCTTTTCTTTGCGCTCCCACCTGCCTGGCTCGACCTCCCGATCCACCTGGCTGAATTTACTGTGTAGTGGACTGATTCACCGGGATACTGCTGAAATTTGAAGCTAGGCAATAAGGCTCGGTAGCGTTTGGAACGCACCCTGGTGTAATCCATCCACCACATCGTGAGATTTTCGGGGCACCTCGTTCGAATCAAGGTCGGGCCCTAGCGAAGTCCCACCCCGTTTTTGCCATTGATTTTTCTTGCCGCAGGATTCTTCAGTTCGTTCGGATGGAGCTGACCTTCATTGATGTTTACGGGAAAAGGCGCGCGCGGTTCGGAGGGGAAGCAGAGGAATTGCACTGAGCATGGACGGATGTTCATCCATTCCCGGCGGTTAATTTGGACTCACACGGATGATTAAACTTGCTAGCTATCGAAGTTTGAAGCTCGGTCAATAAGGCCTGGTGGCGCTTGGAACGCATCTGGATGTAGTCAGAGAAGAGTTTATATCTATATACATACTCGGAAGAACCTCGTTCGAACCGAGGCCGGGCCATAGGTAGACTCCACACGCTTTGTGTTTTTCCTTCATCGCAAGTCTTCAGTTCATTTGGGTGGAGAGCTCAGTTGGGAATCATTCCGACCTTCTGAGTTCAACATGTAATGTCACGTGTATTGAAGGGACGAGGATCCGAGGGAAAGCAGAGGCCGCGCGGATACGTGGCTGGTATGTTACTAAAAGAGCAAAGGCTCAGACCTCACCCAAGTGAAGAAATATGCCAGAGCGAGGAGGTATGTAGAGTGGGGTCGTGATCTTGTGGAAAACAATTCGAGTTGTTTCGCTGCAGCGAGTGTGTGTGATAATCGGGTTGTCGCAGTCCTTGAACTGCCTCCCCGTGGACAAGGACTGAAGAAAAAGAAAAGAGTAATACCCGCACTCTAAACTGCGTGGCCCGAGATGTTCGAGACAGAGAATGTACGGCCGTGTCAGTGCGCGCTAGAAACACGCAAGAACAGTGTGGTCTTTCCTGGCTTTGACCAGTATGAGAACGGCATGTGCGAGGAACTGGAGATCGATACAAAGATTTGACCTCTCGCAACGGATTTAATTACGCGGTTGAAGCCTCTGCGCCGAGGTTTTCGCAGGGGGGTCATGAGACGCTAACAGGGATGAAATATTTACAGAGGAAGCGTGAAAAGAACTCGCACGTCAATTCTCTGTGTCCTCCATCGAGGCAGGAATAATTTCGAGGGCTAAGTCGAGTCCATGCGTACTCCGACGTGCAGACAGGGAAATAACCTTCCGCGCAGGGCAAGGGCGTTGACTTTGCTTGCACATCATGGAAATTCAGCGGGGAACGAAGACACCAAAATCAGCGCACCGCGGAAGACCGGGCCCAGATTCAAACTGCGTTCCAGAAGAATATTGTTAACGCTGGGCTTTAGGGTCTGGCTAAGATAGTTAGCATCAAGGCAGAAGGCAAATACATAACTGTACGCGCGTACAGCACAGAAGCGCCGCATTGCCAGTGGAACAAAATCGTTTGCCGCCACTGAAGAAGTGGTTGAGTTTTCCGGGGACACATCCTGAGAGAGAGGTTCATGGGTAGAAAATTCACCGTAGAGAAGAGGATTTCGTCGTGACCTAAAAAGTTTGCCGGTTGAACAAGAAAAGATTAGTGTCCGGACGCTCCAAGACCCCGCCCGGAATCAAACCGGGTTGAGCGAGCCCTTCGTCAGATAGGAGCAAACGCATACCATGGGCTTATTCCCTTAAACAAAATTCGCTTGAAAATGGGCCATCAAATGAGCTTGGAATTGAGCTGTACGCGTACCCGCCTCCCACAAACTCTCGCTCTCCTAGACCAGGCGGAATATTTGTGAACTACTGAGGGCATTGACAAAATAACAGGGAGCACGAATGGCGCGCACGAGAAGAGAATGCCGCACCGGTCTCAAGTCCAATTGGAATTGCTGTGCGCTACCACTTCTGTGTCGATTCCTGATTTTAGTCCTTCGACTCTAATTCCGCGCTCATTATTGCCTAGGCACAAATTTATTCAAAGAGGGTATTCAGCTCTGGAGAGAGAATGGGTGAGATGAACGGAATATATACAAATCTTAAAAGGGATTTAGTCGAGGGTGAAGAATCTATGTGCCCGCGCGCACCCTCCATCCGACGCCGGCGTCAACAATCTCCACCCCGTCTGCGGAGCCAGCCACCAGGGACTCCTGCATGCCCCTGTGCGCGAGAGATGCATGCGCGACGGGCAGCAGCACCCGCGGCGGCGATAGCGGTCGGCCTCCACAAGCCGTACGCGGCGTCGCTGCGGCGTAGCTCTAGACCGCGGTAGAAGGAACGTTGACGAAGGTGCTTGAGGGAAGGTTCGGGGTGGTGATACACGGGATTGGGGGGTGATCTCCCGCCTCTGCCAAGAAGACGCTGGCTCAGAAAATACGACCAAAATGTGCAATAAAAAGGGCTCGCCCTTCGCACCTCTGCACGCACGAACGGCGTGGAACGCGTGAGTGCGCGTTGATTCACCGCTGCTCGTGCTGTACAGCGATGGCGTCGGTCGCCACAATCGACAAATTTGTACCTTCCTAAAAAGGGAGTTAGCTTGGAATCAGCGGTCGAGAAATAGAGAAATAAATGAGAAACGAATGGGGTAAAGAAGGCAATCGTCCTCAGGTTCGTTGGTTCGCAGCCGGGGTTGTCGTTGCCCTATGTGTTTTCGCGTCGATTGTCGGTCTTGCTGGGACATTGAGTGTAGGCGCGCGTAAGGCGGGGATTGGTCCGTCCCTGCTCACAAACCGGTGCTATCACAAGAGGGAAGAGGGAGAAGGAAGGAAGGGGTCCATTGGGGATGAGGAGCGTTGCGCGGGGGGAATGGCGCAGGTGGGGTGGGAATAGGAGGCTCGCCCAGGAACGCGCGGCGTGCATGCATAGACGAGCAGGCGGCGACGTGTCGATTGACACGCCGTGGACCGTGCTCGACTGGCGCAGCAGCGCGCGGTGGAGAGATGAAAGAACAGACCGACGATATTGAAGTTCTTTAAGAACTCCATATCGTCGGCGCCTGATGACGCGGGGCGTCGTCGAGCCGAATATCGACGGAGGCACGCAGGGGAGTGGGAGGGAGGTGGGGGAGAGAGAGAGGGAGAGGCAAGGGGGAAAGGGAAGAGGGGAACACAAAGGAAATGAAAACACGCACCAGGTTTCGTCCCATTGAATACCATTTCCATCGTTATCTTTTCAGCATCTCCCTGAATGCGGCGCGGGCTGGGGCGGAACGGGGAGGCGCGAGAGGAAACGGCGGCCGTGGGTAGCGCAGTCGCCGGGGCGGGCATGGGTAGCGGACGACGGTTGGCGCGGATGTCGGCGGGTGGCGCCCAAATCGGGGGGTGTAGGCGTGGCGGGGACGACGAGGGCCGACGTCAATCCAAGTCGCAGGCTAGGGAGGGGCGGCAGAGGTAGAGCGGGTGGGGGCGTTGACGGCTGAAAGCCCCAGCGAGCGGGAAGGATTGCGTTTCCGCGCGTCTTGATGTCGGCGGCACGTGGCGGAGCGTAGCGGGGAGGGATGGGACAGGACGGGAGGGCGTGGGATGGGGAGGCAGAAAGGCGGGTTAGGGTTAGTACCCTAGGGGTCAAAAGGGCGTAGGAGGGGGCGTCAATGGGCGGAGTGAGGACGTGGTGGCGCAGGCCGACTGGGGCGAGAGGGGCGACTGGGGGCGGGCCGGGCCGACTGAGGGCGGGCGTGCAGGCGACTCGAACGTCTGGGGCAGTGGGGCGGACCGGCTGGGGCGGGCTGGGCGGCGCTGATGTGGGCGCAGAGGCGCCGCCGACGTGGGCGCAGAGGCGGGGCGGGCGCAGAGGCGGGCGGGCGCAGAGGCGGGCGGGATCGGGCCGGCTGAGGTCACCGGAGGGTGGACTGAGGAGGCGGGTGGGCAGTGGGGCGGCAGATCTGGGTGGCGTAGGCGCTGTTGTCGTGGGTCGCTGCGTCGTACTCGTCGTGGTGGTCGTTCGCAAAGAGAAGAAACGTGGCGTGATGTCGGCGTTGATCGTCGGCTCTAACGGGCGATCTGATCCCGACTGCCGCCTGCGATGCCGGCTGCGCGCGGCAAGAGCGCCGACATAGCCGGCTGAGGTGTTGGCCTTGGTTGACTGAGGCCCTGAGGTAGGAGGTGACGTCGTGCTTTGTGAGGAGAAAAAGCAGAGAAGGAGAGTCATATCATTGAAAAGGATGTTTTGATCGCTGAGGACGGCAGTCGCCTGGGGTGATGGGATCAAAAGCGGTCAAAGCGTAAAATATTAAGCCATTTCCGGCGTTCGGAAATGTATTACCACCTCAATACGCAGGGTAAAAATATGAGAATGGTAGATTCTGAAAGCCTGGAAGCAGGGCATTCAGATGGTGGGCATATCTCAGGTTGAATTCAGGATTTTGGAGGAATGGCACGAGGTCTGTGCCAAATTTCGACAACCTTCCATCAGGCAACATTCCCGAATAGGATATTTACCAATACTTCCGGGTTTGGGCTGAAAATCGGTGGAACGTCCTTCCCGGGTCATAGGAACAGATTGGTCTACTCAGAATTTTGGAAAACGAATGGTAGCCAAGTTTTTAGGACAAAAACCAATGTTGTCGCCGAATTCCATACCCTCGGCAGTCGTTTGATCGTGCTCCCCCCACAGTATTTATGGTGGAGGATTAAATGCCAATGGTATCTCGGGGTGTACACAGTCAAAGGGTCACAGAAGCAGTCCTAGAAAATGTGCTTTTGACCAAAAAAAAAAAAACGGGAGATGGGAAGGTATGGTGCGGAATATAGCAATGGGGTCCCCCGGATCGGGCTCCTAATACTTGGAAAGTCACCCACTGGAGCCTAAATTAAACGGAAACGGTAAGTAAACATTTATTAAACCGTTTAAACCGTTTATAAATGGTTTTTTTTCTGGGGCCCCCAATGCATAAGTATATTGGCACAGCGGGGAAGGAATCAAGGCACAAAATCCCCAGCCCTAATACATTTTGTGGTTTGTGGTACCTTCATCACCATGATGGACCCCTAGACTGCCCGAAGAGGAGCAGTTCCCTGGTATGCAGTATAATCAGGGCAAGTAAAGGACCTTCCCACAGTTGAACCTAATGTTCAAAGTTGATACACACATTCTTTCTTGTTGGTGTATCAATATGAGGCCGACAGGGCTAGTCATAATGAGAGAGAAAACCGCAGCCCACATTCACTTACGTGCCTGGAAGGGAAGGCCAGCCAAGGAGTGCCGCTGATGTGACGGGCTGGCGCACACACTGTAGTGCAGAAGGTGTACTAGGACCTGAACCCCGATGTGCAACATGGTGGTTTGGCCTGCCATCCTGTTCCCGTGAGCTCAACCTTGCAATCCTCGGCTGAGAACAGGCCGGGAAAATTAACCATTTAATCGTTTATAAACTGTTTGTTTATCGTTTAGAGGCCTGCCTAAATTAAGCGAAAATATAAACGGTTTTATTCGTTTAAACGTTTATAAATGGAAACAGTTGGAGCCTTAGTATTGCGTGCAGGACGGTGTTCCAGTATCCGTATGTGCCATGCTCGTAGTGGATATTATCGTGCAAGACTCGATACAAGTTCCAGACGGCGGCCGGATCGACTGAGGCCCGAATTGTCTGAGCGGAGGGAGGATTGTTATCGTGAGGTAAGGCTCCAACCATTTAGTTTTCGTTTAGACTGGAGCTCAAATTAAATGGAAACGGTAAGTAAACATTTAATAAACCGTTTAAACCGTTTATAAACGGTATTTTTGAGGGAACTATCCAACCATGGTCAGTGGGTTCAACTTTTTGGGTTTTGAGCATATATTACTGGTACGTTACCTTCGTAGAGCCATTAATCTTTCTTTCCAGCAGCCAGAAATTGTCCGTTGACCTTGTTTTGAGCAGTATAATCTCTGGGGAACAACGGTCACCTGATTCACCGCCGAGGTCGGACAGTGAGAGTGAGAGCCAAGCACGTACCGAGGGGAACTCGGGACTCGAAAGTCGGAAGAGGGGTCGATAAGTTTTTTTCAGCCCGACCTAGACTCCCCCCCTGCTATATAGGGAAGGTGTTTCCCACCCCTGGCGCCGGGCCGCTCCCCCCGGCATTCCCGCCGCTTACCGAGACCCTACAATGACTTGATAACGACTTGATTTTAATGTTTGAGGTACATGCGATGGTCCCAGAACCTATCTATAATGCTGCTAGACCTTTAAGTAGACCTCCAGAAATTTGTTGAATCTCACTCCGAGACCACTTGAAGACACCTTTTGGTTGAACTTAGGTGGAAATATTGTCTTGGCATGTCCTGAAGCAAGTAGGAAGCAGAATTCGGAGTTTTTGACCTACTGGGAGCTCTACCATGCTTCTCCTAGCCTTTTCTCCCCTCCGATAACTTATAGTAAGAAGTTTTTGTCAGACAACACGCGCCAATCAGTTTGCACGTCACGCATGTTGTCCACCGAGCGCGGACAGAATCGTGCGGGCCACCAGCCCGACTCCATCTGAAAAACCATCCATATTAGTGACGGTCAGAGTAGGCGATTATGGCCGATTCTGAGACCGGGTTAATCAAGAAACGGAAACGGAATCGAGAATCGAGAATCGACACGTCGTTCCGTGATGAACGAGTCCGGGGGACACGCGGCACCATAGCCAGCGGACAGCGGCGGGATCTCGGCCAAACCCGGAACACACCAGAGAACGGAGGACGCACCTCCCTGACCTCAGATTGTCGCCACATAATCTAAAACAAGTCACGCAGTGTCCGGGAATGGAGGAGGGCGGGGGAACGAAAGGTCGGTCGGTGATTGACTGGGCACGAGACGGGTGCACGGAGAGGGAACAAATGGTGGCAGATCCGAGATGCATCGGCTCCGTCCCAGACGGGGAGGCTAATTGAATAAGTTGAGGTGATGGGGACGGACTCGAAGACGGATGATACGGACCTGAATTCGTGCGCGGGCTCGACTCGTGGCGGACGTTGACAATGGGTGAGCAGCGGCCAGGCCTGGCCGCGCGCGGTAGAATGCGCAGGGAATCGGGAAAGGAATCAGGAAATACAGGGTTCTTTCCAAAGAACTCGGTCAGAAGGTGCAAAAAGTATGGTAATGGCATAACAACCAAGGTGAGCAACGGACAGCATCACAGAATGCAGCGGGTCAACGGCTGAGCCTGGCCCGGGATGCTACGGAGAATTCACTGCGCGCGGATCGGCAGGTTGGAGGATACTCGGTTGGAGGTTTGGAGCCACGAGCAAACGACGCAAGGCTGAGTGGCTCGGAAGAGGCTTGACAATCCCCTGCGAGGTCCGTACCAGTGCCTTCGAGGGTGTAAAAGGCTGATATGGTTATACTGTCACCAGCGAACCAGAGCGAGGCGAGTTAATCCAGAGAAGGCGTGTATCCATGGAAGTGCAATTGCAATTGCAATGAGGTGCGGGAACTGAGGATTGAAGTGACAAAATCCGAAGCAGCGTCTCGATTCCAATAACGCTCGAGTGCAGAGACAAAAAGTTGTTATACCTTCATTATACCTTCAACTCGACCGCGATTTTATGGGTGCCCGTAATCTGGCAAAGACGCAACCCAACTTAAGGTCAGCCAACGTTGAGAACGTGTATACTGATTTTCGCCGGATGCACAGTGTCGGTCTTAGTCTTGTGATTGTCGGGGTGGACTCAAATGTGCAAAGAGGGGAGCTACCGAACGACTGAGATACCCCCCGGGAACACAGATTACGCTGGAAGGAGTGCAAGGGGTACCAAACTGTCATTCAAACATGAGTCTACGCGGGGCTAGAAAGACTTGAATACGCGGGTGTGAACTAAATAAAGCAATAGTAGTAATAGCCCTGATGCGAAAAAACCAAACCCAGGGAGCAACACTGCTTGGACGGAAGTGGCGAGTCACAATGGTGTCTTCCTCCGGATTGGGGAATCCAGAGAGTTTCTCGGGTGAGTCCGAACGGCCTGAGCCATTGCCTTGTCTTGATGGAAGTGGGCAACCGGCGCGAACCCAGAAGAAGACCCGTAGGGCTTCCTGCCCGGCAGGGGTGGCCCAATCAGGGCCTTGTGGTATCATGTTGACCCCGTCCGAGGTAAGCTCCTCAAGGAGGTTGCTGGCCTTGGAGTTGATCTGAAGGCCAAGATCACAACCAGCCACCCGTACAGCTAAAGTCCATGACAAACTGGCATGCCAGAAGCGCCCGGAAGTTGGCATCGAGCGAAGTCGAGTGAGGAAAGTGACAGCAGAAAATTCACCGAAAACGACGAGACGGTATCCATCCTGTGGAGTTCATTTTAGTCAGGACATGCGACATGGAGACATGTAAACCTCTTTACCTGTGGATCAACCGCAATTTGGTTGGCATGATATGCTTGGAGAAGATCAGACGAAATCGTAAAGACATTGTCAACACAGAGACACTGCTCGAGTGAAAATGTGGGAGGCTGTGGAGAATTAGTGGGAGCCCGGCGTTACGCACCAAAGAAAGAAAGACTTACGGAAACAGCGTTGCAGAGAAGAGGGGGAATCACCCAGCTGACACAGTTCGAGGGCCGACCGGTAAAGCAACACACCCCGCGGTCACGCTCCCGAGCGCTCTTGGCAATATCATCTGGGATAGGATTCTTGTGTTGACATAAGTAAGGTTCGGTGTGCAATGAAGACAGCGCACCGTCATGCGATAGGCGGCACGGAAATCGTCGTCTGGGACATCCCAGGCCCGTTCTGTGTCCGCAAAGGAAGATGGACGATTGCGGAGGCCAAAGGGAATGGATACGGGGCATCTTCTACGAAGAGGGCATAGCATCCGGGGGACAGCGGTTCTGCGGAGTCACACGGAAAAGCCTCAGTGCCAATGCCATCCAAATACCGGACGAAGATGTCGGCGCCGACCAAGGTTATAGGTCGATAAACGGCGGGAGGGCGGATCGGTCTCGCGGAGGAAGAGCCTCGAGCAAGGAGGAAGAGCCAGCGGGAGAGATTACGCGCGCTGACGGGAGTCACCTCGGTACTGAGTGCTAAGTAGAACGAGTTTAAAATGGCTGGAGCAGCAGAAAAAACATGTACAGACAGACCTGCCACAAGGCTGACAATTTGAAAGCGCGGATCAACACTACAGATCAGGACATCCGGCACACGAGGCGGAGATGGCGGTGAGAGGTAGAAACCGAATCGGGAAGGCGAGCTATTGGGCGGTTCGTCCGAGTGCATGTTATGGAAGGTGTGGAGGCGCGGTGTGTCACATCACATCGCATCATCGTCATTGTCACATTGATATATCCGTTTTGCCGGCATACTCTTCCCTGGGCCTGCGGATTCGAATCGAAAGACCAACACAAGGATTTCAACTGCTAGGTTGAGATGGACAATTGGTTTTTTCACGAGAAGGAGCCTAAAGGGTGGAACGGTTACCCGAATCGGATCGACCGACGGTGCTATCCAAACAGCTGTGGCCGGGGAGTGCATATCTGGGGCAGCAAAACTGGTGTAGGCGGCGAGGCAAGCATTGTCGCAGGTGAGCATTGTGGGCGGCCATCTGTGTTCGTACTGATCGCTGACATCGGTGCGCAGGCTTTGCGACGTTCGACAGGCTGGAGATCTGCGAGATGTTGGAGTTTTTAAAAGTTCTCTACAACCCCCAGACGTGTAGGCAGCGCTGCAGCTCTCGCCGACATACTAATAATTGTGCGACAGCGGAGTGGGTGCTTCTCAAAGCGCGAGGGTCCTTCTTCCACCCGGGTCCCGGTGAGGCGGGCGGCCAGCTTCATGACTTCCTGCCTTCCGTCAGGCTGACGAAGACGCGAAAGACATTCTGAGCGACACGTCCCACACGGTTGTCGAAGATGGCCACTATGTATGGTTTAAGCAAATCACTTCGAAGCGTCTGACGGAGGCAACTCCAACTATGAAGACGTGGCCCCTTACATCCCGCACCGTCACTGCGCCGGGCAGCGCAAATCAGAGTGCTAATGGGACCGCCACGCCAAACCGGGCAAGTTGGTTCACAGAACAATTCTTACGCCACCTCATAACTATGCAGAGCGAGAAAACACGACGGGACCGACGAACAAGGGACGGCCGCTGTCGCGTGACGGGCAAGTTAGCCGTGGAGCGCGGGGAGCCACGAGGGCGAGACTGGACGGCACTCCAGTGTGCGCATGTGCTTCCTCTGGCGTGGAGCGCCCAGTCATACGTGAGCCCAGAGTTCGCACCGTACATCATAGCAACTGAAGGACTGTCGCAGATGGAGAAGATGTTTAGCACGGAGGCCTTAGCACTGCTGGGGGATCTCGGTGGAAAGGACTTGATCGATAACACAATACTCATGGACGCTCGAGTCCATATGTGGTTTGATGATTACCGGTTCGGTATCTGGCCGGTGCTCGAAGACGGGCGGTGGTACGGAAAGATTTTCCGCTTCGAGCATAGCAGCTGTAATGTGGGCAGGCAGTGGTTGCTAGCAGCAGCCCGCCCATCCAAATTTCCCCTGCCAGCTCACGGTCAATCGGAGACAAAGTTGCAACGCGAAATGCGGGAGAAGGACGATCAAGAACGGGGGGAGGACCCCACGAGATGTGATCTCACTAATGAGCCCATCCTACGTGAGGTACTGAGGGTCCACTTCGAGACATGTCTCCATTGGCACGTGAAAGGTATGGGGTGGAACAAGTAGAGTCTGGTTCGGAGTTTACGTATTTATTTCCTTTTGTATTCATTGAAGTACTTCGCAATGTCCCGCTGCATTACCCAGATGTTTCCGTTAGCCCCTTCGGCGCGTTCACGTTTGAGCCTTTTTAATGTGAATCCAATGGCCGGACCAATTTGTCCAGTGGACCGGGAGCCTGTCCGACGCCTCAAGGAATAATAAAACGGAAAGGGAAAGTCAAAGGAAGGGAGGCACGGCGCCAACGAGATTTAATTCAAGAGGTAAAAGATCAAGTATTCGGACAGCTAGAGTACCAAGTATTGGCTGACAAGTCGTAGCTGGAAGGTAAGTAGTCGACCTCGAGTTCCGATTATGTGTTTGTACGGCCGCCGTGAACGCGCTGCCCGTGGTCCTTAAGCACCCAAATCTGAAGCAAAACTGATACAGGAATCAGGATTCCATAGCGTCATGTCACAAAGAAGAGGACGTACCGACATTTTCTGGCGTGATTCCATCCACAATACGGGATCGTGCATTCTCGCGCATATCCCGCGTGCTTCGAATATTTGACGTAGGAAGGACATATGCGAAATTGGCGTAGGCGAGGGCGCTGATGGGAGGGAAGTAGGAGGGGTGAAGACATTAGAGACGCCCGAAGTCGTTTTGGGCGTTGTCTGTGAGTCATGGAGTCGGCGAAGGTCGGGAGAGTCGCGTGGACGGATCCATCTCGCGTCTTCCAGCTCTGGTTTCCGCCGTCGCACACATGCTCCCCGCATCCGTCCGTCTGCCGCGTAGACCCACCACATTCACTGCCCCAGTCTCACGTGACGCATCTACCGCCCACCGTCACGACGCATCGATCGCCTTACCCCGCATTAGCCTCAGCTTCCACCTCCGCACGTCCGTCACCTCGCCCTCCACCTTCTGCCCATACACTGATCAGCCCACTAACCCGTACTCCTGCGCCCGCCGCCTCCTGCCAGTTGACTCGACACGCGGCCCACCACGGATATACCACGCGCGGCGCGCCTGTGCGTCGTCCGTCCGCGTCGCCCTGGGCTGAGCCTCCCTGCATTCCGTATTTAGATCCCCGCGCGCATCCTCCCTCTAGCCGCATGGCGCATGCGCATCCCACCACGTCTTTATCGAGCCTGGCACGCCCCCGTTTCATCCGACCACACACGCTCCGGCCCAATCCGATCGACGCTCTTGCGCCTGCGCCGGCATTCACCCCCCGCTCCCCCGCGTCCTCGCGCCGCCCCGCGTCAGCAACGTTCTCTCCGCGCTCGAAGGACCCGCGCGCCCGCTTCACCCGCCTGCCGAATCCCGAGCCAGATTCGTTCTAACCGCTCCAGTCGTATCCTTCCTCCTCCGGCGTCCCATCGGCACACCCCGATCCGCGCCTGTGCGTCTGGACGACGCATCCGCTCCCCCTCTGCTTGCACCTCGTACTCTCACATCCGCCGCCCATACCCACATCGCCAATTGCACTATCCTTCAAAGTGAAAACCAGCGCCCCATCCGCGTGCGGACAGTATGTGCGAGCGGCACCCAGCGAGAATGGGACCATCGATATCCCCCGCAGTCCCCGCCGAGCCTCCAAGTGCGTGCTCCTCGTGAGCTGCTGCGCGTTAGACTCGCACGTCGCACCCGTACCCCGCGTCCCTACTTGCGGATATTCCTCCATCGTCCCTCCCATGCGAGCGTAGCGTCGCCGGCAACACCGAGGCGCGCGAGCAAGGCTTGCGCTGCCCGACGTGTCGACATGCGCAGAGGTAGGGGTGTGTGCTGACGAGGTCGCCACGCGGGAGGCGTACGGTGCGCGGGTGTGGTCGAGGTGGACGAGCACCGTACGCGGTGCGGGGTCGGGGCGGGCACGGCGCGCGCCGAAGTCGACGGGGCGTGTACGCAGGCGAGGTCGACGAATGCGAGGATGCAGGGAAGTGGAAACCAGTGGTAGGTGGAAGGACGACGGTCTGCAAGGAACGCACACGAGCAGGAGCCCGTCGTCCCTGCCTCCGCGCCGGGTGTCGAGGAGCTGAGCGGAGATGATGCGGGCGAGACAAATCGGTATGAAGAAACGGCGGTGGGGGAGGGGAGGACCTACAGTGACACTTCCCGCATCCAATTTGCGTATATAGAGACCCGCGCGGGGGACGCAGAGCGAGGGCACCCACATACGACACGCGGAGACGGGTAGGCGGGGGGCAGGCGGACGGGGGAGGTCAATCGTGACGTGCGGGGGGTCGAGGGTGAGTGTGGCGCGGGCGAGATCGAGACGAGATCAAGACCGCGCGGGCGACGTCGACAGAGGTGGAAGAACAGTGGTGGACATCTGCATCGACACGTATCGCCGCGGGCGGGGGCGAGCTCGACGGGTGAGGCCAGCGGACGGAGAAAACGCCGGCAATGGCGCAGAGGAACGGCGGAAAACAGCGTGGGGGCGAGCAAGGGGATGAGCATGCGCCCAAGCACTAGCGCGGTCGTGAGTCCCGGGGTGGAGTCTCCGCCTATGGAGCAGAGCGAAGATGCTGCTGACGATGATAATCAGCACAAATAACCGCCGGTGGAAGGCGGGAAGACATACCATACACATCCCGCAGCAGATTTTCAGGTATCACGGCGGGCGGGTGAGCGGGTGGCATGTAGACGCATATGGAGGTCGACGCGCCTCCGCCCTACCGCAACCCGTCATCCGCCTGCATACGCATACGCGCCGAGGCAGTCCCGCAAACGGACGGCGCCGACGGGATTGGATTCGAGACCTTCCCCTTCCTCCCGCTGATTCCAGCCCTCTCCCCAGGCTACTGGCATCGTTCTCATCTTCGTCTTCGGGACGACGCACGGCGGGCGAGCGCACGGCGCAGTACGTATAAATCCCCATTTCGAGCAGCCTTACCTGTCGAGTCACGGCCGCGGCGGGTACAGGTACACGCGTGGGGACCGGGGTACGCGCCAACGTCGGGGTCGGGGTCGCCACGGGCGTGGTCGTCGGCGTGAACGGGGATGACGAGAGGGGAGGACAAGCTGGGACGATCACTCTGCACTGAGATCTAATGCGGGAGTACTTGAGTTACGAGCGCCGCCGATTGAAAAAGATAACGTACCGATGACCGCCTATTCGAATGAAGCTGGAGGCGCGCGCACGAAGACAGATATGCGCCTGGGCACGAGCAAGCGCAGGCGCTGTGCATGCGCACTGTACGTCCCCACCGCACCGTGAACCACGAAGATGTACGTAGACGCCTACGCCCGCGGCGCCTCTCGCGGTCGCATTTGCTCGCATGTGGTACGGCCATGGTGGTGCTAGCCAGCACCGAGACATCCAGCTTCCGCCGGTAGAGGTGGCCCGGGTGCGTTTGAAGAAGTCTGAGGTCGGCAGTGGCATGAATATGAAGCGCGAGGTATATTCGTGGAGAAGACGGCGGCAGACGGCCCGACGCGCAGCAAAGAAACGGGGATGGGCTGGCGCGGAGAGGTAGGAGGACGACGGTGGGAGTCGATGAGGTTTTGCTTTGCACGCCGCGGGACCAGGTACCGCTGGGAAAGAGAGGAAGGAGGTGTGGGGCGCGGACGAGGTGGACCACATCAATCCGTTCGTGCGATCTCTGTCGACGTGGCAGTATCCGCCCCTGTTGCCACTACAGACCGCCGGCTGTATATCCCAAAACGCGGGCGTACGATGCTTGGGTCACTTGCCACCATCCGCGCCGAGTCCACAGAGATAAAGCGACACATCCGGGGCGAGTGTATCGAGGCGCGCGTTCGGTGATGCGAGAGGGCGGTCGGTACTTAGAGCAAATGGCCGTGAATGCGGAAGCTCGGAATCCGGGCAGCGATCTGTATCTGTCACTGATGATCAGTATGCGGACACGTGGGTGGACGGGGCGAGGAGGCGCACCGACGATGTCACGACAGCCTCGAGTTCCACGTTCCTCATATTCGGCGCCCAGATGTACAGGGATAGCGAGGCACGCGAACGAGTTTGTATGGACGTCACCGAGCATTCTATTCGGAGTTTCCGAGGAACGAGGATACGGAAGGCGCGAAGACTTGAGTGGATGCGGAGCCAAGGATTGCGATATGTGGTCGCGACATAGGCTTGGATTTACGTATACAGGCGAGTACGAACTGCCTCGGAGTTGCAACTTTTGATGGGTGATGTGTCGCGGCGGCGGAAACTTGGATCCAAGCCGTTTTCGCACAGACCTCGTATTTGGATCGATCTCAGGTGCCCAGAATTTTCTCATCCATTTTGCTGCAAGTACTGAAGGAGTTCTGAGGATTTCTTTTGCACGGTTTTCAGCTCAAAATTGATGGATCGACATGCTGGTGATGGCTCGGCGTTTCCATGGCGTTCAAACTCAAACACCGAGGCAGTTTGTACTCGCTTGTATTCATAAGTTCCAGCCTCAATAGTATACGTAATCTGAACGACTGTCTTCAGAAACTCACGCAGATTATACTATAGAGGCTGGTAACGAGCCTAGTCGCGACAGCGCATTCTGGGCGCATCACGAGGACAAACGCCTACCATTGTCGATCAGTAGGCTGCACAGTGGGAAGAAGAAGGGCAGACTCACCAGCAGCAATAACCCAGAATTTTCTTCTGCGGCAAACGCGCAAGCGGGGCCTAGTGCACAGATATGGCCAGCCCAGCACAAAAGACGGCGCTTCATGCATTCTTAGCGTGAGGGCTGGACGGCGCACACGACGCAAAGGATGTGGATGAAGATCGAAAAACAGGAAGATGGGCGCAGATGTAGTGTAGCCGCAGCCTTTTTTTGCACCAAACATTCGAGAGCGTCATAGCCTGTAGTATATATAACACAGATAGAATCAGCAACACATAAGTATACGGCGCGTGGCGGAGACGACTCACCGAGGATAATATGTGGGAATGAACTGAAGTTACAACGGTGCGACGAGTGAATCTGATTCGACCCAAAGACTCAAACGAAGCGCTAATCAAGCATGGTTGGACAAGGAGGAGAGAGTCCGTTCCAGGAGGGTTCCGCAGGGTTAAACCGAAGGGTTCAGGAAGCTAGGGCAAGCGTCAGGACGGAGTGACCATGGAGGCAGGAGGGAAGCCGTCTAGCGCCAATCAAATTGTTCATCAACGATCAACGGCTAGCTGCTGGCCCGGACGAGTGATTCGACTACTGTAGTATTTCGACCAAATGTTCAGGTGACGGGTGACAGGGGGTCGTGAACTGAACAAATTTGGTACATGTGACAGTGACGGTCAGTGAATGAACACCTTAATTTTTCGCACCACCAGAGGGCATAAAAGTGATTTTTGAGCTAAACCTGACCAAAGAAAAGTGAAAAGAGATCCGCTCAGAAAGAAGAAAAAGCGCGAAGATATTCCTTCAGATCAAAGCCAAATCCAGTGCTCATGCCAAGTCAGGCCTTGATAGCGATGCACAGGGATTCTCTTGTGCTGCAGTTCCACCATCTTTGTTGACGACTAAATTCACAAATTATCTGAGCTCTGACACTCCGCTGGGAAAGCTGGGCGGCGTGGGCAGTCTGGGGAGGTCTTGGGAGGCCTTCATGACAAAATGAACATTCTGCAAGTAGGTGACACAGTCGGACCAATTCTGAACACCGATTTCAGTGAACACCTTAGGTGACAGGTGACACCCTGTGAACATTTGGTCGAAATACTACAGTATAAGAGTCAAACTAAGAACTGATCAAGCATGACTAGAGGGGGGGATTCCGTCTTAGGAGCGTTCCGCACGGTGAAATCGAAGGTTTCAGGAAAGCTGAGGCAAGCGCCAGGACGGAGAGGCCATGGAGGCAGGAGAAAAGCCGTTGAACGCCAATCAAATCATTCATCAACGATCAACGGTTAGCTGACGGCCCGGTGCCTCTTGCCCTTTGCTTTCACCGTTCCTTCGCTCGCTGGCCGGGAATCGAATCAGTCAAATGTACACAACTCCCTCAGCGTACTCTGGATGTTCTATTCTTGAATTTCCCTTGTGCCTCAGGTTGTTCTTCGGCTTTCTCGGGGCGCAGTGGAACTTCGGGTTTCTGGTGCTTATTGACGGAAAATTACAAACAACCGAGGTACGAGGTAAGTTGTGTTTGTAGTGTCTGTCTACGAGAGACTAACGGAAAATTGGGACGGACGCATGCTTATGATCTCAGGGTCAACGCCATCCTAGCCCTCTAATCCCAGAATATGGTTCCACATTCCGGGAGTAGAGAGATAGGTGCAATTATGCAACGACATACCATCCAAAATCAAATACGTACTTGACAAGGTTGCTAGCCAGATCCAATAGACGCCTTTTACGAGTCCAGTTGAGCTCGTGCTCTCTCTGCACGCATTAATATTAGCACCTGCCGAGTCGATGGAAGGCCTTTGCTGAATACCTTGTCCGCAATTCTATCTTTCATTTTTTCCTCCCACCGGAACAGTTTGACCTTGATTGGCTGTGAGGTAACGTGCAAGAAACAACGGGTGACATGCCATCCGGAGGACGTTCACAGCTATGCGGCGCGTCAACATCGCCAATAATCTGTCACGGAAAGTTACTCACCCTCGCTGACGGATTGAACCCAGTTATCCGTCCGTTTCAGACGCTCCCTCTGCAGACTGGACCAGTCTCGCCACTGAAACACACAAGCCGAGCCAGCCATCAGGACCAAAATCAAGACGAACTATAGCCTGGGACAGGGACGAGCAAGATAATCGAGGCACCGACCCAGGCCGACCATCCCAACACCGTGAAGAGAAACCACATCCCGACTGCCAGCTGCGCCGGAATTGAAATAAAAAGCATCAGAAAATCTCGACCTTCCACTGGTAGCGTCTTGTCAGACCGCCGGCTGCTTCAAACACAAAATAAATCAAAACACGCACCGATGATGTCCAAATCGACGGTGACTAGATTGCGAGCAGACTTCCCTCTGACTTGGTCGCTTCCTTCGGCTTTGACGGTTGTTTGCTTGCTATCGATTTGAGGCCGGAGGTGGTGGCCTGTACAGTCACATCTGAACCAGACGAGGTTTCACCATTGCCCGGCATAACGGTTCCCTTGGAGCTGGATTGATCACCCGTAGCGGATGGAAGTGCCTCGACTACCTGGAGATCGTCTGCATCTCTCGTTTCCATCTCAGCTTTCATGCGGATCCGCAAACTGAGAAGCGTCAGATTCGGCCCGACCACACGACCTTCGTAACACGACGGTCATCCCGAATGACTCACGACGGTTATCCCGGATGACTACCACAAAGGTAACCGAGTCCAACGAAATCCAGAAACTGGATGTACTGAACCCGGGGGAACAAGTCCATCAACTTGGACCCCGCTATCTGGCACCATTGATGATAAATCATGTTGAGCTGCCCAACCTCAAGCGAGTACCTCGTAAATGGTATTACAACATTTGGTGTCTTACACCGTGGTTCTGCGAACGAAAGAATCCCGTATAGTGTGGATCGAAGAATACCGAATCCGTACTGATTCATTTCAACCGCATATTCCAGGAAGAAAGTTTGAAGAAAGTCATGCAAATAGTACAACTTGAAATAGTGCAGGTGGGATATCGATACTAACGGGGAGCATGCCCCGTCAACACATTGCCTGTGGGTTTGATCGCCTGCCCAATCCATGGAACCCCGTTCCCTGCCACATGCCACAGGATACACGTTAAATAATGTTGGGTCAAAAATGTCTCGTCTACGTCGCTGATTGGTCTCGGTTCAGGCTTCTGATATTCACCAGATTGAAGGGGGGAGGGTTCGATGAGCTGGCAGATCATGTTTCTCGGAATACCTGCGGCGCTGGTTTTCTCAAAAATGCGAACGCGATGGCCGATCGCTCCGGCTCTCGTCTGATCGGAATGAGATTCTCGGAGAGAGGGGAACAGAAATCAACACACGCACCAGCCCTTTCTCGAATCCAAATTCATATTGGTCAAACTGCTCGTGCAGATCAGAGCGAAGCACGATAGCATTCTGTGGGACGTCGATATTGGACGACCTGGGTGTCCCCGCGATGCCTAACTTCGCCCAAAAGTCCGCGTACGTTCTTTGGTCAAACGCAAACTGAAACTGGGCTTATTCTCAATATCTACAGGAACCAGATCGACATCTCAACACACACCTGGTCGATAGAACCCAAAGGAAAAATATGAGCCACTTCGAGACCACAAAAATTCCAACCTCTCCAACGTTTGGATGCTCTCCGAGAGCCGGTGCGACAACCCATATCACGAATTCGAACCTGCCTTTTCGTAGCAATGTTCTGAAAGATCCCGGAAAGATGATTAGTCCAGTCCACTTAAAAGGCGATGTTTAAAATACAAACACGGTGCGCACCCGTGCCGGTCCCGATGCTGCCCGTCATGTCACGATGTGAAATGGCAGGTAATTGGGGCGACAGTGTGCATGGTGCCAACGCTGTCCCGGTTCTCAATGCTTTTCCTGAAGCAAAAGACACAAAGACTACTCACTGTCCCGTCGCTGATATCCGACGTACTCTTGGCCTACAACGCAAACCAGTATGTAGTGACCCTCCCGCATATTCAGACCATGTTCACAACGAATTTGGTGCAGCGAGTGATACGAATTTGGGAGCGGAAGACCGAACTTGCGTGGATCCTGCACCACCAGAAGTCGATATTCTAATAGGATAGATAGGATAGTCTCATGAATTAGCAAGGAGAAAAAGTAACTTCACCCACCTGCGTCCGGAGAACCATGATCGTTGTAGAAATTCTCAGCGTTAATGTTGCTAGGATAATATATATATCGCATCCACTTGTAGAAGGTTGTCTCGGGTACGATGGTTTCGCAGCCCGTTCCACAATAGGCACCTGGACAGTGGATTAGCTTAATATTGCTCCCATTTTGCGATACATACCAGCCAATAGGCGAATTTTGTAATCTTGCGGTTCACCGGCTCTAGAACGCTGATTCCAAGTGGTTTCCTCGTCGAAGACAGGCTCTGACATCCAAACATGTACGTTGCGCTCGTCCTCGTTCAGGTACGGGGTCGGGGGCTTTCCGAGGTTACACGGCAGCTCGCACTCCGCCTCTAGCGACGGTCCCCACATCGTGTGGGGGATCAGGTTAGTCACTTGATTCCACTGTCGGCGAGGGCTTAAGAATGTTTGACAACGATAAGAATAAACGGTTTTGATTGCCTTTTGCAGCAGAGGCACTACACCAAAGAAGGTCCTTAGGAAGATTAGCAGGTCCGCCCCGGGCCGTGACTGCCCGACACTGCTTAAACGAACCTAGGATGTTCACGAAAGCTTGTCACATGCTTCTCGGCACTTCGAATCACTTCCGAAAGGAGTTGGGTGACAACTGAGTCACATCACGTCAAACGCAAACCCACCCGCAACCACCACCATGAACGAGGCCTCCCACGTCCTTTCCAATAAGTCTCGTTTGCTCGACCGCGACACTTTCGTGTTCGCATCCCTCAATCCTTCTCCCTCCCGCCTTCTCCTTGGTATGCTCCGTGGAACTCTTTTGGATCTTCTCTTCACATTAGCGCAGGATTTAATCAAAAACTGACTCCTGTCTCAAGTGCAACAATTCAACGTTGGGTACGCATAATAACCCCCAAAACACGGGAATTTGTGATTTGCCCCGTCGTTGTTCACTCCATCGGTGTCTTTGAATACTATATCGAACCCAGCGGCCCCCCCATCGAGGCGACTTCGCCCACTTTACTGCTGCCGGGCAATTATGGCCTGTACCATAATGGTGGTTAGACATTTCCTTGTCATGGCAGAATACTGAGCCGTTGTTGGGCAGACGCATGTATTGCAACCGGACCTCCGGATATAATGTCGGCGCGATCGTGGTCCGGGAGCTTCGAGCACCACGCAAGCAAAATGGACGATAAGAAACGTGCTCTAGAGGTAGTTTACTCTCGCTAGCGGCACATACATTCTCTGACACCCTTCCAAGTATCAATTCCTCCCAGAAATCGAACGAAGCGTGATGGCACGCGACAATCAGACGTGTTGGTTCACAGGCGCAACGGACGACATTGCCTTGTCTTGGATTTTCCCGCCAGTGTTCCGTAACCAAGTATGTTCTCTCTTTCTCAATGGCGATCATTGGGTGAATTCATTTCTGACTCCAGACTAAGGCGTCCTGGTTTGATGTCCTTGACAAAGAATTCGTGACGGCCAAGAATGTTCTGACTTTGAAATCGGAATTGAAATTACACTTCCACAGCAATAACTTCACCGTGGATGTTGACGATGACTATCGGATCGTCATCCTGCGAGACATGGGCCGTGCAGTTTCATTTCTCCCAACCCGCCTTTCTCGTCATCAGCAGCACGACACCGTTGTCGATTCCTTCCTCCGCGACCACTTTCGATACTCTCTGGGCGTGATGATTCTTGGCGGGGATATTAGGGAGACCTATAGTCGGCAAGAAGTTCTCGAGATGATCGGGGAACTGGTCGGCTACGGGCGGGATGACGATCGTGACGCGGTGCCTTTGACTGACGAACGCTGGAAGACGGACCTCGGGCAAGAGATTTTGGCCAACGAGATCCGTGTTAGGGCCAGCCTCCGCCGTACTGATTCTTTCGATAGTTCGACGTCTGCGGGGCGGCACTCCGGAACAATTTCTATCTTGTCCAGCCTCTCCACTGTAACGAGTACATACACGTATATGGAGTTGTATGGCACACATGCTTGTGGACAAAGTCTTTTTTTGTCTCCTCACTATTCTCTGCCTAAAAACGACAACCTCAGGTTCCGAAACTTTGGGAGCCGTTGGTTTTGGATGGTTAACAAAGTGACTTGTGCAAACTGACTTGGCCTGCGCAAAGTAACTCTCCCAGATCTCCGGGGAATGCGCCCAAATAACTGAATGATGCTCAGGAATGGTGGATTGGCATCGAAACAGGCCAACCTTGTCTCGATTCTCGTAGGCCGAGCGGAATCTCTACACTGTTCTAACTGCGACAGGGTCTGCTCCGTTTGAATGAATAGCGCCCGTAATTCGGCTAATCACTGGCCAGCGTAGCATTACGAGGAAGAGAAAGACACAGAGTCTCACTCATGTGTCCGAGCACAAGTATCATCCAGCTGTTTCATCTTTACGTTTGATATATAATGACGCTGCTCCGCTGTAGGGTCGGAAACGCGGGGTAGAAGTTGCTATCTGCAAAGGTTTGAAAACATGGAATCGAAATTCTGGCGCCGTACCACACCTATTGGATGCAGCGGAGCTTCTGCCCGTAGGTGGCGCAGAATATCACCCATATTGATATCAAGGTAATACTCACGGATGGACTGGAATTGGTGAGGATTGAATGGTAAGGACAAGGTCTTCCGCGTCTCCGAGGCGTGTTTCAAAGGGTAGTTGCTCTATGCACCTGCCGCCGTCTGCGTCAATTTGTGGTTGGACGCTTAGACCAGTTACGACGTACCTAGAACGAGCTGTATACCACCATAATACATATTTCTGACCTCCCTCGGTCCGGACGGTGACATTGTGCAGAAGAAACATCGGTGCACGTTATGGTGCGCGTGCTGGGGGGACGATATAGGCCCGAGTTTGCCTAATTAGACATCAGGGAGGCAGAGAGTGGCCTGCGGTCCCCGTGGGTAGAATTAAAAGGTCTGCGCGTGGTGTACGAAGCAAAGCTTTAAAAGAGCCCCAGGGCCGTGCGGCGAGCTGAAGTGGGCAGAATACGGGGGTGACGATTCAGCGTCATAGGGCGTGGAGTAGTAAGGCAAGAATAGAGAGGTTGCGCAGAGCCACCAGTTTAACTGGTGACTGCTCTCTCCGGCGCGCAGGGCAGTCGTTCAGTGTGAATTAGACACCATGAAATCCTCTCCACAGGAGCTATATATGGTGGCTAGAAGACCCCGAGAGATGTGCTGGCGGCAGAGAAAAAATAGCCACCAGTTGATCTGGTGGCTCTGCGCAAACTCTCTAATATCGCCAGAGAATTCGAGTGGAAAGTAGATGGCAGTGTATTGGCGGAGAATTGAAAAGAGAGCGAAGGGCTTCAGAAATAAGTTCAAATAACTGATACAAATGGCAAGCACTCACGCAGGGGTCTTCGTTTCAGTGCTTTACACTAGGATTCTCACACTTCGAAACGGACTCAGCAACCGACAACATAGGACGAAACTATTGCGCAAGACGTACTTGTAACTAAGATGCAGAAAATAATTGAGCAGGAGGAAGTACGAAGGCCCTATGGACGAAAGGTTCTAATCCGCGTCGTAGAACTCCTGCGTGCGATGGAATCCGGTGGGGGCGTGCGACCTCAAGGACGATCGACAGGTTGGATGCGATGCCGCGCACTTGATGAGCGGGCCTCGGGGCAGGCACCTAACCCCTAGGCGCCTCGACGCACAGCGTGAACGCCCGGATGTGGAATCGAGATATGGCTGCGACGCGCAGCGTAAGTCGGTTTGAACTGGAGAGAATGATTAACACTCTGGATAAATACTACGTACAATTTTCTCCACCGTCATGTACAAGGACTCCGGCTTGCAACTCGGCCGACCAGTGTTTCCCCCAGTAGCGCAACTTCCGGGAGGGATCCAAAACTAGCGTAACCCCAGGTGAGCGACGCCTCAGACTCGAAATTGAACAGGTAAACATACGCATGCAAAATATGTACGCATTCGAATCTGTGACTTTGTCGTAATATTCAGCGATCTTGTTAATACCAGCGGTGAGGGCGGGCTCAAACTCCACGCGTGCTAGTTTATTGACCTGGGTTTCCCAGCCGCGGTGAAGAGACTCCAGCGCCGATACGGTCAAGTGCATACTGGGCCCTTCGTCCGAGGAGAAAGCTTGCTGGGCCGCATCCGCATACTGGAATGTACGTTAGCATAACAGGGATCTTTAATATTGTCTCTTACCCCGAGAAGTCCGACAAAGGTTTTTTACCCGAGCCCACTCGCTCTCGGAGAGCAGTAGCGATTAGAGTTTCTCGCTCTTCACAGGTTCTTTCTCCTCTCGTGGAATCTTGCGTCGACAAACTAGATTAAGAGTTGACCTAACGCACAGCTTGCAACATATAAATAACTTACCTCACGCAGAACTTCCACCTCGATAAATTGTGTAGAAACGTACTTTGCCCGCAATCGCGCGAACGATACCAAGAACATCTCGGTGCGATTCGGTAAGGTCAGGCACATGCTCCTCTGGAGCATGCGGATTGTAGCATTTCGACTTTGAGCATGTTGCTGACTGCTTGCAGTGTCGCCAAATTAATTATGTGCGCTAAGCACCTGAAAGTCGGAGTTAGCCATTCGTTCTTTAGCATCGTATTTACGGCCGGTTGCGCAACGAATCTCAATGCGAATTCGACCATCATGGTTCCGTTATTGGTCGCGTTATGGCATTTAATCCAACCAACCTAAAGTGTTTTAATAAATTCGAGTACGATGAATAGGAAATCAAAATCAACGGGAAGAAACCTTGCTTGTAAAATCCAAGCGAGCAACGATTTGGAACAATGCTTTCCCCAGCCGTTTACCGTTTCGTGCATTTTGCAAGCAGACATACCCGAGCATGACGGTACGTTTCTTACAATGACCGCCACTAATTCGATGAATGATCCTGTTGCCACAAAGTAAGCATCGAGATTATCCGCCTGCAAAGCGTCGAAGACACATTGTACTTCCCCAGGGACGTTGGCGCTCTGAAGGATTATCAATACAATAATTCGATCGAATTACACCCCGCCACGGAACTGACATTCAAAGTCTTTCAGCTTGAAGAGATTCGTCTTGAACATCTGGATTACCCTGGCTGTGAAATTTATGAAGGAAAAGGGTAACGAGACTACTTGGAATGGACACCAGCAGTGGCGAGAAGTTGCGAGTTGTTGGCGACAAGGAAGAAGGCACAGCCGGGCCGAACTCCGATCGAGGGTTTTGGCACCTCAGGTACCTCCGTTTTGCTTAGTCAGGGGCCTATTAGGCCATTTACTTTGTATGACAGCAAATGGCCTAACAGGTCACATCGGAGGTACGATGGCGGAACGCTTCGTTTACGTGCTTTCCCCTTTGAGATGCTGCCGGCATTCACTGCCTCCTGGCTCCGCCTCCCATCCCCGCCTCTCGTGCGCGCGTACCTTACAGCGCTTGTAACTGCAGAATATCCACCATCTCACCCGTAAACACGGTCCTCGTTCTTTTTTAAGTCTCCCGACGCGCCAGAAAGCTAGACAGCTACTCTTCAGATGGCACCTACCAATACCGCTCTCAGCAGGCGTTCTTTACGCGCTTCCAAGCCTGCAACGCGCTCGGGACCTGGCGTGCACTTCACCAGTCCCCTCAGAGCGCGAGATGAACGAAAGAATCGCCTCGTCGTCGGTACCGGGCGCGCTGCCACTATTGGCGGGCTTCGATCCCGGCTCGACATGCTCCTGAATCGCGATCAGCCTCCCAGCCTGCCAGCGCATGACCAACTCAACCATGCTGAGCCACCTGCTGAGCCCCTTGGTGAAACTGAAGGCGGAGACGACTGGATTGACGTGGACCCGGAGCCTCCGGCACCCGTCGCGCCGCCTGTTCCTCGCCCTCGACCTGGACTGGCTGCTGCCGAGCGGTTGAACGTTGCCTGGAACGTGCTCCTACCCGTTCTGGAAGGTCCATATGCCCAGTACTTGCGTAGCAACTACGGCCAGCGCCCCTCCCTCATACCTTCGGCGATCCGTTACGAATGTGTCGCCTCTTGTGGGCTCCCAATGAGTGCTAAAGTAAGATGCCTCTACATATCACGTTCGTATCCCTCATACCTTTTTACCCAATGGTCCTTCACTGACTCTGGATGCAGATCACCAGCTGGTGGACGTGACTACCTGCTGCTGCATGCCGGTCGCTGCCCTCCTCGTCCAAAACGGAGTGTTTCCTGCCTCGCCAACTAAGGTACAGACCGGCATATCGATCGATCTCCTCGGGATTTATCGAGCACTCTTTGAGCGATCCTGTGATGCCGTCACAGCTCTCGCGTCCGCTCTCCAGACCATATATCAGCGTTTCGGGTTTCCAGTACACGCACAGAGGGTAAGTTGCTCTTTTATATGCAAATATCCTCACTGAATTATTATTTCTCAGAACCCTGAACTTCTTGCGACAGATCCTTTCCGCAAGTTGATCGGCCAAGCAGTTCTTTGGGACTGTAACCTCCGAGTCCGATTGCAAGCCAAGGTTGACTCGGCCCTCATCGCAGCAGAGCTGGCACTTTCCCCTCCTGCTCCAGATCCGGTCCCAGCGCGGGTGGCGGAGCCTCCTGTTTCTGTTTCTGCGACCAACTCTCTGCCTCCCTCCTCCCTCATGTCTATTGAAGAACGTGACACGACACCTCCACCTCCCTCCTCCCTCATGTTTATTGACGAACGGGAGGATACATGCCCACCGCCCACGCTTTCTCCCAGATCACTCTACCCAGTGCCACCGGAGCCTCCGGTTTCCGATACCGCTGCTGCAAGCAGCACCATGCGTTCTTCATCCCCAATGTCCATTGACGAATTGGGCACGCCGCTATCTCCGCCCCCATCTCCGTCACCATCTCCGCCCCCTTGTCACGCACCGCCGCCGACGCCGCCTAACCCTCCGCCGCTCACATCCCCGCCGCCATCTCCACCGCCATCTCTGCCGCCTCCCCACACAAATCCGCCGCCACCGCCTAATTCTCCGCCGCTCACACCAGGACGAGCTGCCCGTGTTTTACGAGAGCGGTGCCCCGCATGTTTCGGTTTAGAAGAGTGGGGAAGGTCGCTCAAAGAGTATCTCCCCTTCCTCTTCATTTGTATATAACATATGGCTCATGAACTCCCCCACAGCGGTGGCGACGTCCAGCTTGGTGCGGATGGCTGCTTTAGCTACCGACACCTACGCTCAGCAGGCGACGGTCCAATCTCGTACGACCCTTCGTATTTCATCTCGAAGGAGAAGGTCGCACGAGTTGAGGAACGGATAAACGGGGCCCGGAAGAAGCAGCCAAGAACCTTCAAACCCGCAATCCCGCAGGAGGCTCTGGACGCCTGTCAGGAGTCTTGGAATGCTGCAAATGAGAAAAAACAGAAAACCGACACCAAGCACTACGATGCCGGCGGTGTCTTTGTGATGACCTGTCGTCATTCACAAGTTCTTTTCCTCTGTGACATTGACACCCCCGGCGAGCAGCAAAAGTACATTGTTGCCCTGTTGGAGGAGGTAAACAGCCTTCTTCCACCGCAGGCAACGATTCTGCAGGCGTACGATGTGGGCTGTGTCACCGATCACAGCTTTAATTTGGTATGTTTTTCATGTCGCCGCTCGGAGCCTCCGGCCAACCCATTTCACAGTTTCAAATCCTGACAGACGGTTTCCGGGAGCGTATCTCCTTCATCATCAACGCCATGCATGCCTTTGGGCACCGTTGGGTTTGCCAGCTGGTTTATAGTCCCCGTTGTCGTGACGGTGCGGGCTTGAGCGACATGGAGGGTGTTGAGCGCTTCTGGTCCCGGATCCGGAAGCTCATCCCTCTCACACGAACGCAATGGGTTGGTTATTTAAATCAATTCATCCTGAAACATCGGTCTAACGGAGCCCAGAATTCCCGTCGTCTTTGGACCATAGATCAATACACTTCGTTCGTCAATCAAGAGGGTGTTGAAGGACTCGGAGCCTGGTTGAAGCGACAGGAGACCAAGAATCTCATCAAAAAGCGTAAGGCTGCCGTCGAGACACTCATACAGTGCGGCGTCTCTGAGGCCGAGCTCCGACTGCAGTGGGCGGCACAAAAAAAAGCACAAACCTCTGCGCGCTCACGTAAGGCGCCTGTTTCTAAATCCATTGTTTTTTCTCACTGAGATCCTAGATGCCCCCGTGCGCCTACAGCGAAACCTCGACAAGGTCCTGAAGCTGCAGGAGCAGATCGACACCATTGAGAAATCCATTTCTGACGCCAAACAATCCCTCACCACTGGGAGCACGAAGGCGTCCCCCGACACCCTAGCCCACCTTCGCCGTCTCCAAACCACCCATGAAATCCTCAGCACCCAAGCGGAGGCGCTGTATGCGTCTCTCAACATTCATACCTCCTTTCCTGAGCTGCTGGGGCTTCCTTTGGACCTCGTGCGAACCCTTGTCATCATGAGGGACCTCAAAATCAATATACGCGGTCGTGCCATCGAGTCTTTTTACGAGTGGGAGACTCTCGATCGCGCTGTTGCAGGACGACGGGAGCCTCTGGGTAAGCCGAATCTCGGCCAGAAAACATCTAACCAATTGTCGTCTAGGCACCAAACTGCACCAGGCTACTCAGAAGACGATCTCCAAGCGTGCACCTGCTCTCCTTAAAGCGATTAATAAGTTTAATTCCCACTGCGCCAATCTCGAGAGGCTCCGGCCTCCGGGATGTAGCATTCCTATTCCACACCCACTCCCAACGAAGCTCAGTCTTCTTCGTGAAGACGCCTCGCTCCACGAGGACGTCTGGCTTACCCCATCTGAAGGGGAAATTCCTCGATGGCTGGACGATGCAGATGTCCGTGATGGAATTCGGGCCCTCCACACCTTCGATCGATGCCAAGAGGAGGCACGGCGGCTTCATATAGAGCGCAGGAACTTGACAGAATGGCTGTCTCACGAGCTCACCGTTGTTGAGCGGGCGATGGAGACGAACGAAGGTCGGCATTTTTCTCCATGTCGAAATTTCAAAACTTGATGATTACATTCAGATCCCTGTCTTGAGCTTCCGCTGCAGCAGCGGCGGCAGCATCTCCAGTACCTGGAGAGCTCCTGGCGGCTTCCGAAACAAACCCGCTTTGCCCACTTTCTCCAGAGCGCACCGTCTGCCTCCCTCCCGACGTCCACCTCCACCACTTCTACCTCCACTGCTGTCCCTTCCACCACGTCCACCCGTACTTTGTCCACTATTTCCAATGCTCCCACTCCCACTACCGATGCCAGAACCGCCCCCTCCTTTTCCATGTCTACGGGTACCTCCGGTCCCGTGCGCACTGGCGCCTCCGGTCGCGCGCGCACCTCTGCAGGATCTAGGCTCAGTGCATCTACTCGCACTCGCAATTCCGCACGCGCCTCCTGGTCAACCGTTGCTGCCGTCTCCACGTCCACCGCCTCCATGCCCGCCGGTTCTGAGCATTTGCTCCCAGACTCGGAGCCGGAGGCGCTATTTGATGAGCCTGCCCCAGAAACCGTACCCACCGTCGAAGAGATTGATCCCGCCGACATCTCCGACATGGACGAGCCTCTTGCCATTCAAGACATGGCATACCAAGCCGACTCCGACGACGAGGAGGACTCTTCTGGTTTTGAGACAGGCTCATCAAACTCCCGGATTATCTGGCAATGTGCGGTGTGTCAGGCGAGAGCTCTCATGTCCGCATGTGCTAAACCTCTTACAGACTGGGCTTAACATCGACACGACCTTTCTCGCTGATCTCCGTACATACAATCAATCCTTAATAGTCTCTCAAATGGCGGTGCCTCGCGTCGTTGTCGGTCTTAACGGCCGTTCGACAATGGAGGTGCATATGTCGGATCTGGACCGCCTTCGCGCACCAGCCGGTCGTCTGAATGGCGACATTCTAAACGGCACCGCCGCCGCACTTCTCAACCTTTTCGATAACCCAACCTCCCGCCTTTATTACCCCCAGCGCGACCGGATGTGCGCTCCTCAATACCTATGATCTACATCGCACGCGATTTAACGCCCCCGATACCGTTCTTTGGGAGCATCTGTCACACACTCGGTACTGGGAAAAACCCGTCTGGGTTTATACCAGTTCATCGTCCCAAGGAGGAGCACTGGGTGCTCGTAATCGCCGCAGTTCAAGAAAATCGCCTCTTCTTCTTCGACAGTCTCGGGCACCGTACCGGCTGGCGTCAAGATATTCAGGTGGCTCCGAGTTTTTGAGGGTTTGATTTTTGCTGAGATTTTGACAGGATATCATGTTATTGATCAAGCGCATGGCTTTCATCGCCGGGCGTTACGGCCATCGCATGTACATCTCCACGGAGGATGAGACTTGGACCGCGCGGCCGCTTTGTGACGAAGTACGTCGTTTTGAATCTTTGAGTCTTTTGCTTATCATCCATCTCTCCCAGCGAAATCCTCTCCAGTCCAATGGCTACGACTGCGGCGTTTGGGTCCTCTGTATGATTGCCTCCGTTCTTCGAGGTTTTCACACCACCAATATATCGGAGGCACTGATGTCGACGGTGCGGCAGCTACTGACAGACAATATACTTACATTGCCTTTCCAAACGGCCAGGGGACGTTCATAGACTTTGTATCTACTCGCTGTTTGCAATCAATACCCGTTTTTTTACCCAAGAAAATGGTTACATTTCAGTCAAGAAACTTGAGATAATACAAATGGTAGATGGTGTGCGGCCTGCCACTGCATGTAAAGTTCCCACATAGACCATTCCCGCGCCCAATCATACGGGTGGTATAGTTCGCCGAGGGCGACGACTCTCTCGAACGCCTCCATCAGCTCCAGCACCTCGGCGCGCAGTTTCTCCATTGCCGCCTCTTGGTCCGTCTCAAACGCCGTACGGAGCTCAACGTCCCGTTGACGGAGCTCCCGCATTCTGTCCCCGTGGAGAACAAAGAGAAGATGTCGAGTGTGCAAGTGGTAAGCATTTGACCAGGGGTTTGGCGCATCGGGGGGGCTCATTGAAATCGTGGGGGAACGGTGGTTCGAGCCTCCATTTGTTCAATTCGTCCGAGATGGCGGCATCGATTCGTCCACAAAGCGCCTCCTGATAGGCGGGCCGAGTGTCGGGGAGCGAGAACTGGCGGAGCCTGAGCACCAGCTTGCTGGGAGGCTGGAGCCCTGGTATCGCAAACTTGGCCGACCGCTGCCGGTGCTGGGGTGGCCTTGGAGCCGCTGCGCGGATTGCTTTAGCACTGTAAAGGAGTTATGAATATATTCTGGGATTGGCGACGGCACTGCGAATGCCATACCCTGGGGTACTATGATACTTCTTGTCTCTTTCCCTCTTTGCTGAAGCCCGTTCGGCGGTGGTGGTAAGGTGTTGGGGACGACGGCCCATAAGTGAGATGGTGGTAATGGACAAGGTGCGGCAAGAGCTGCACTGTAATCTTGGCCACACTCAAGTTGCTTCCGTGCACGACATTTCAAACCCACGGGGAAATTTCCAAAAATTCGCAGGGAGGTAGGGGCGCGGCACACAACCACGATGATCTATTCAAATGGGCAGAAATGGATATCGGGATGGACAGGGAAAAATAAAACGCACAGTTCGACGTTTATACGGCTCCTCATTGGCTCATCAAATGAGTCAAGGAGCGGCGTCGTTGACGTGTAAGGAGCGGGCAGGAGGCGCTGCTGGTGGAAAGCCGAGGAACAGTGGCGCGGCGGCACTATATAGCTCCAAAATGGTACACGTGACGGCCCTCCTTTCCTTTTTCCCACCTCCTCTTTTTTTTTATCTCCGTTCTTGCACGCGTTTTTTTCTCTCCAAAGCGCGTTTCTCGTGTTCCAGGCAGGTCCGAATCCTTCCCTACCCTCTCTGTGCTGATACATTGCTTTCGGTTCATTTTTCTAGGCTCACCCGTTGCCCAGAGCCTCTGGCGCGTCGCCAATTGACGCGCGTGATACGCGACGGTAAGTGATCGGATTTTCTTCCATTCCGTCTTTCTCCTCCTTTTCCATGGCGGCATCTAACCTCAGCGTTAGATGGCCAATCCACGTCTTCTCTTCTCCCCGCCTCGCCTAACGACCAGCCAAGACTCCGTCACAATAGCCTGTGACCTCGCAGACAACCCCGATTTTTTTTGCAAACACCACCCTCCCCGGCGACAACGACTTCTCCGGCGACAACGGCTTCCTGTATCCCACCATGAACGCCGACGGATCTCTCGCCCAGAGCGACCTCCTCAGTGCCATGGACGAGGAGATCGACGAGCTCGCCTCCCCTTCGCCAAGTCCCCGGGGTATGCAAGGCTGGGCGGCCACTCCTTCTTTCGTCCAGACGACAGCGGCGCCTCCTTTCCCCCAACCTTCCTTTTCCCAGATCGACGAGCTCGCCTCCCCTTCGCCAAGTCCCCAAAATATGCAAGGCTGGGCGGCCACTCCTGCTTTCCCTTCCTTGGTCGAGCAAGGCTGGGCGGCTGCACCTTCATTCCCTCCAAAACGGCCTCTTGCTGATCGATTGGCACCGTCTACGACGGCGGTGACCCGTTTCAGACTGACAACGAGGGCTACTGTTCTGACCCAGAGACCGATACGCAGTCGCCGCAGATCGGTGGCGGCTATCGTAGGCACTATTTCCGCGACGCCGCCGCCGACACTTACCCCCACCCGTCTGCGCGCCAACCGTAGGCCCACTGCGAAGGCGAAGGCCAACATCGCCACTGCTTCCCCGCCCGAGCCTGCTCCACCTCCCGCACGCAAGTTCTTGGCACAACGGCGCGAACCCACAACGGAGCCTCCAATCCCTGGAACGGAGCCTCCCATCACCAGACCCGCCAACTTGGTGCAGCAGCAGCAGCAGCAGTCCACGGTGCAGCAGCAGTCCACTCGCAGTTCTGCTCAGGGTGCGACCACCAAAAGGCGCGCCCCTGTTCCTGCCGCCGCTCCCCACCACGTTCCTGTCACCGCTCCCCAGCACGCCGGTCCCCCTCCTGCACGTCCTCTTGAGCGCGCCGCTCCCCCTCCCGCGCGTCATGAGCCTTGGGGCTCGACTTCGCAAAAGCGCCCAGCGTCTGCCGCCCCCGTCGACGATCCTGCGCCCAAGCGCGTCGCCTTCGCGGCTCCTCCTGCCGATCCTTCTGACCCTCGCCTCGCCAACTTCTACGAAGAACACGGCTTCGATCACCTGCCCCTTCCTCCACCCCCCAGTACCATGGACCCCCGCAGTTCAGAACGGTTGCCTCTGACAATGGCGACAATGGCGACTACAGCGTCCCCGACGACGGTGATAACGGTGGCGACAACGGGCAGCACGGCGGTGGTTCCCGATCCGAACGCCCACGATCGGGTTTAATTTGGTGCTTCCGCAACGCGGGAGGTTTAGTTCTACACAGCAAGACGCCCTCCAGTTATGTTTTGTGGAGGTGGACAAGTCGATGGCTGCCTGCGCTGCGGCGATCGGCCTTTCCCAGACCCGCGTCCTCAACGCCTATCTCCGCCAGACCGAGGGGCTGAAGGCGAGGGGTTGAAAATCTCTGGAACCTCTACCAGTCCTTTGCGAACTCGACGCCGGCTTTGCGCCTTGCCGAGAGGCGCCGCGTCGACCCATATTACACGCCCCCCTCTGACGCGATACTCCAGCCCTCGACACGACGCTGCTTGCCCAGGCCTATTACTTTGCCGCTCCGGTTTGGGGAGCAAACCGGTGGCTAGGCCCCCCCCACAGCCACCATGTGGCTGGGGTGGCTGTGGCGGCTGTGTTGCCTACCAAAAAAAAAAAAAAAAAAAAATCTGAAAAAATTCATGGAGGTGGATATGATGTTTATGATCACTGTTTGTATACAAAAATTTTTGATTGCATCATTTCCCGTCTCGCAAATCGCAAAATACTCGACCGAACGCGACGCTTTTATAACCTCAGGCAATAAAAAGCTGATATCTCAGCAACCACTGGGCCGTTTCCCTTGATTCCGGGTACCGTTGGAAAGCTGCTGAAAAGCTCTATCAGATGGGATCAAATACCGGGCCAAAAAAGGAAATTTTTAAAAACACTTTTTTCTGCCTCAAGCAGTAAAAGGCTGATATCTCAACAACTGCTGGGTTGTTTGCCTTGATTCCGGTACTGTTGGAAAACTGCTGAAGAGCTCTATCACACAGGTCCAAATAAAGGAATATGATCAAAATATCCTATCTGTCTATACCTGTAATTTGGCGCCAAATTCCAGGATTCAATAGCTAGAGCCAGGGATTTGGGCCAACGCCCGCTTCAAAGCCTCATCAGACCTTTCTGCTGCAAGGGCCGAAAGTATACTCGCGAGCTAGTTGTGCGGCGTTGGACTGACACTCGTTCTCAATTTTAATATGGGAGTCCTCCCAATTGTATCTTCCTCCTCCTCGATCTTACGCCCTTCGATGCTTCGGCTGCTCTCGTCATTCAACAGTACCCGGTGCTCTGCAGGAATCTCTTCGGAATTTTCCTCTGTCGTTCCCTATATACTACATAGATTCAAGTCCTCTAAAACACCTTTTCCAAGTTGTAGGCAAGAATATACAAGCGGCGCGCCCCTTTGATTTGTTCAGCCGCCAGTGCTTGCATTCCTGTCTTCTCTATTCTTTTCAGAACCCAGGCAACAATTGTCATCGTTGTGACCGCACCCTCGTTGGTACTCACGCTGCTTCAATTAATCTTCCGGTGCACTGCAAAAGAATTCCTTGCTGCGATCCCACCTCCACCTCGGAATCTTATTCCGTTCGAACACCCGTTGATTCTTCCTCACGTACCTTATCAACTCGATTTCGCTAGTGGCACGACCACCATTTTCAGCCTCATTCAACTTCCTTGCTCGCGTTCTATCTATCCATTCTCAATCTCCGGCGGCAACCGCTTGAAACTTGACAACACCGGACTTTCTCGTACTATGTTTTATGTTTTGTGAAACCGACTCCGAGTCATCATTATCTTCCTTGTCCAGTTTATATCGGTGCACTCTAGCTGTTTCCCATCCGTTCTTGGAAATGCTAGGGTTAAGAACTCTGCCGACATCGGCGCGTCGGGTGCGCTTTCCGACCATGGCGCCATTGCTTCTTTCCAAACGCATTTTGACGCGTCCCAAACTGGTGAAATACCTCTCCACACTATCTCAAAACATTCTTGGACTCCTTTTCAGCTCCCTGTCACGCGACATAGGCCCCTTCCCGCCGGCGGTAGGCTGGTGATGCGTGCGCAATCAACCCACCCTCATCTCTAGATCGACATCTTCTCGTCATAGGGCGAGTTCACTCTCTGCGTAGTACTCTATGCTTTGTCCGAGAACAACACCTTGTCTCGATTATCTGCCGCACTGCCAGCCAACAATTACATTTGACTGGTTTTTCTCTCTCGAGCGGTGAATGCCTTTACACCCGCACGATGCCATTTCTGTGTAACACCAATTTGGTAACCCCAGAATCGCTCAGCTTCATGTGCAACACGTGCCGGGCGTCCGCCCCATAAATTACAGTTAAACGGACTCGTCACCCGGGCGCTACCCATGCTTTCTCTCTCAGATTAACCCTGGAACTTTAGCCGCATATCGTTTTTGTACAATCTCCTCCCCCGTCGACTGCGTTCTCAGCCGTATTCCCGCGTTTATTAGACACGGAGGAGCATGCTAGAAATCTTGTCGTCACATTGTTCCTGTCAGAACTGCCCGGGTACTCTTTCCGTTGTTAAATGTCGATTAACGAACCCATCGTTCCGCTGGGCCCGTCCCCCCCTTTGTTCTGCCCGTTAACACCGTTGGTATAACTTGTTTGCGCAAACGTTCTGTGTCTCCGCCATTTAAATAGCTTTTGCGGACTTATTTCACAGTTCCGCCGCCAATACATATTTTGTTTGGGTTCCTTCTCTGCTTTCTGTGCGATCTGCGCCAGGACTGGCAACGCTATCTCTGCTGGAGTGCCTCCGCGAAATCATTTTCTGCTCCACGCTTGTTGCCTCTCTCCGCCTTGAATTCTGGTAGGTAGAATTCACTTAATCGCTCGCGCCGCATTAGCCGCCCTCAAGTTGATGTCTGCCTCCTCGCTCGATAAATAAGAATCACCTTGGCTTCGCCTTAGAATTCTTTGCATTCGGTGCGAACAGAAGGACAGATGCGTTGCAGACTTGCTATCCATCTAATTTTTTATTTACGCGGAGCGCTACTGTCCATGACTCATCTGTGTTTCCCTATCTAGCTCCACCTCCGCCTCATACCTCGGGAATGCCTCCCTCCGAATATCCTTCCAACGCCACATATACGCGTAATTCCCGCGCGACGACGACACGGGTCTCCCAGTACTCCAGCATCCAGGCTACGCACTCCCAGTCGACGATCCCTGCCGGGCGGAGGTCTGCTTCGGCGAAGGCGTTGTGGAGGAGGTCACCGTGGACGAGGTGGATGCGGTAGGATTTGTTCTGAGGTGCGCGAGATGTGGGTTTACGGCGAGCTCGGAGGGGGGAGGGCTAGGGATTCGTGTGCATGCAAGTCAGCAATGCAGGTGAAGGCTCAACGGGGTCTTCGCTGATGCGAAAGCTTCAGAAACTGCTGCCCGTAAAACTGGATACGCGCTATTCAAATGGACTTTGGAGGTCCCGAAGCTGTACGATCCAATCTCGTAGATACTCGCAGACGCGCTGTACTTGGAATTGGCCTTGACATTGGGAAGTTTCCAGCAAATACACTGAAGTGATTGAAAGCAAACTACAATGAGCACAAAAAATTGCCAGCACTTTTCCCAGTCCATTTGGGGTCCTGAGGTGAGCGTCTAGAGGTACGTCAGCAAAGCGATACATAAGACAAAGATCATACGGCACAAAACGGGGCAAAATGAGAACGAGGTGTTGAGAATGTGGGGGAAGGACGATCGAAGCACAACCATGGAAGGAAGGCGTGAAAGAGAGAGAGTGAGAACCCGAAGATAATAAAGTAGACATAATCGAAAAAATAAATGCGGGAGCACAAGAAAAGAGCTAGGCGCGGAATTGAAATGCGGAACGGGCTAGTAAAGAATAAGGAAGATGGGAGGGAGGAAGGACCAAGAGGACAAAAGCGAGAACCGCAACGGGCATTTAAAAAAATCCTAGGAGGTAGACGAATGAAGCAGGGCATATGGTAGAAAGAATGAGAGCGGGAGGGAGTACTTAACACAAGAGAAACGAGGCCAGGGAAGAAGCAGGAATCAGAAAGAAAGACTTACCAACATGATTCTGCGTGCGCACATCTAGCACGCCGACTCCTCAGCCGAAACGCACGAGATCCACCTGCCCTCGATCCCGATCCCACTCCCGCCGGCAAACAGGCAGAGAACGGACACAGGTGATTGTAAACCCTCGGGAGGAAATCGGTGCATCCGTGTAGCTGATCCACAGAAACCATCTGCAGCCTGACGTGGTCGCCAACTCTACAGAGAACAGAAACGCTGAATACGGGGCCCGTTCCCTGAGGGCGTAGGAAATCAAGCATGAATACCCTGTGTCCGAACACGAGATACCGCGCCCATCGGCAGCCAATCACCGGCCGAGGCCAGGTAGAAAAGAAGAGAAAAGAAACAATAGTAGCCTATCCAGAACGGGCCCGGCGCGATCGCAGAAGTGCAGCGTGGCGTCGGCACGAACCTCGAAGCCCACAAACCAGTAATTTGGAATAAAAAGAGTTTTCCGAGTTGTTATCCAGGGAATGAGACCCAAGATGTTCGCATTGCCATTCCCAGTGGAAAGAGTCAGCGCGTCAGTGGATGGAGCGGAGAAATGGGTATTCGGCCCAGCTACACGGGCAGAGAGGGATAATGGCGCGATTGCCAAGCGGAACCGCACGAAACGCCGTAAGGAGCGCGGACGGAACTGGAGACTACGCTTCGCGAGACGAGATATTCATTCAATTCCACCTCAGGAAAAGTCAGGTGAATACCGATGTAACAGCAGGATTGGGAGTAGAGAGTGAAAGTGAGCGCGAGAGAGGATTCAGACGCAATGAGAGGCAACGGAGGGAAGAACCTCGGCCTCTTGGATTCGCAAAAGTGAAAACTCGGGCAGGATGGCACGAACGACGCAGAAAAACAGCCGGAGAGGGATGCTGATCGCGCATCGTACGTGTAAGAGAATAAATGGTGAAACGCGACCAGCGACGACTTCAGAGTCGCAAGTCGGAGACGGTTCGACGTCTTGAGCTCAACTGCACAGAAATGGGCAACAAGGACGGAGGAAAAGGCCGCACGAACGTCGGAGAGAAAATCCCACCAAGATAACGAGAATATTTGACCGGCAGGCTAAGGAGAGAACACGAACAGATGTCCGCGTTTTGGGCGGTCAATTATCCGAGACATGCAGTGCATGGGTCAGCTGTCGCGCCCCGCAGAGATACCGTAGAGATCCAGTTTTTTGAGAGAGGCGCCCAGAGACAGAATCGGATCAACAGTTGTTCTGAGGATTACCCTATCACTAGAAAAGATGGATTCGAGAAGTGAAACCAGTTAACAAGCAGCGTACACACCACGTCTACCAGAAAGCCCAGGCGGAAACAATAATTCCCAAAAGTACGAGGACCAAACAAGTGAGCCTGTGAGTGCCAAATATTACCGGAAACCACTGCGTTGAGACGAAGGACCTCGGGGGAAAATTGAAGGCGCGCGCATCGGACTTCGAGCCAAGTTGACCAGTGACCGGGAGACAAGATTGCGTAAGTCTTCGGACGATTCGAGGCTTAAGAGCGAATTAGAGGAATGACGCCTAGTTGCTCTAGGGCTAAGCAAGCGATGTGTAACGCGTCGGCCATTCCTCACAACGTGGCGAGAAGAGAAAGGTGGGGTGGCTGTGTTGAATTGATCCGGTCCTCTTTTGCTTCGTTCTCGGATCAGATAGTTAGGTTTCCTATTGCTTTTCTCGTGCTGCTTCTTCTGCTTCCGTTTCTGCGAAGCGATTATACACAATTTGGTTTCCAGTTGGAGACACAGTCTGGGTCTGTTGTGTGCAGAGCGCGTTGAATTCAACTCGGTCAATTCAATGCGGCGCGCAAAAGCTGGGAAACTTGAAGAGCAGAATATGGGCAGACAAGCCCTGTGGCGATGGCGCGTCTGCTCCACTTCATAGATATTCCAGCTGACTCAATACATGGAGAGTCGGATGATGTTGATTTTTTCTCGTGTTTTTCCTCGCTCTTGCCGAAATGCACTGATTTGAATTTGATTTACACAGGCAACTACCGACATCTTCGGGACGGAAATCTGGCCCTCAGAATTGGTCTGGTGAGCCCATAATTTAGGTGTAAGTGGTTCTGTGATTTCTCGGTGGCGGTTGACAGTAAAAGTTGAAACAGTAATTCTTTTCTTTGTCCCCATCCTCTCCTTTCTTCGTTTTTGTTCACTTCGGTTGAGAGAACCAGTTTCACTTATTCAGAGATTGGCCCACGACGCTGAATTTGGAGGTGTGCCTTTCGCCTTCACACCACACCTTTTCGCTCGACAAATTCTTCCCAGGCAATTCTGAACTTACAAGTTTCCTCACAAGAGTTCTTGCACCTACATCCATTCCCCGGCAACGAGCTTAAATACATTACTCTCCAGGTGCGTCTATGAGCCTACCAGAATCCATTTGGACCAAAATCGGTGTTATAAAACATTTCAAGCCGTAACTAATGGATTTCCTTGAATCCGATAAATGCGAAACCAAATCACACTGCGGCAGCAATAGAGCCGTTTGCGCCTTGCGTAAAATCGAACCTCGAATACGGACCATTCCGAGTGCCCTTGACCCCGTTGATTTCCGCGCCGATATTGAACGAGGTGAACCTTTGAGTCGTGTTCAATTCGAGGTTCCACATCAAGTAGGAAGCGTTGGCGGCAAGCGGCTGAGACGGTGGCTCCATGTCAATTCCCACGACGATCGGACGGTCGACGCTGTCGCGCTCGTCCGTCTCAAGGTAGAAGCGCGTGGGGTTGACTTCCCTTCACACCTGCCAGATGGATACCAATGAGTCTACATTCATCCACCGTGGATGACCACAGGCGCGCACCGCAATATGAACCAGCCCTTCATTTGGAGTATCAAGGTGATTCAACCAAGAACACGCGGACATCACCACGTCGGCCTGCACTAGGAATCCAAGGCCACCCTGGTCCACCAACTTGCCGTCTATCGTGAAACGCAGAGAGGTCGTGCCCACGGCTGCGTCAAGCGACAAGGTAGGAAAGAAATACCTATCTCTCTAATCTCAGAATGTGGCCCCACATTCTGGGATTGGATAGCTAGAGATCCAAATCTTTATCAGCGTACAAATGCACGCATTTTATAGTGCCCATCTTTGTGGTCTGACTTCTTGATTTTCATTGGATCAACACTGCACAGACCTTTCGCGTCCTTGCAATATTTTCATGTCCCTGAGGGCGTTTTGTATTCCCCGCATTGTCGTGGCGAATGCTGTGATATCTCTGTCTGCTCTGTGTATTGCCTTCATGCCGTTGATTAATTTTTCGGGTGTAGCTTGGGCTGACGGGTGCTGGAAACACCAGCTTCGCCCTTACCTACCTACTTACCACACCCATCCCCTCGGACATCTTATTTGAACGCATCACATGAAACTAGTAATATGCGGAAAGAAGCTAAGATGGATGTCAGATATCGATTGTCATCGTACACTGTACCACGTTGTGCATGTATTCTTGTCACGACACAGAAGTTGCGGAATCGTCAGTTCAGGTGAGATTGGCAATGATTCTACCCAGGGCAAAATATCTCGATGGTCACAGATAATCCAACTCAGTCAGTACAAAATTTGGGGAATGAATGCGGTGAGATTAAATGACGTAACCCTCGCGGATAGCTCGATTTTTCTTTTGACAGAGATCTTCTCGATGGGCGAGCACACGCTTTCCCTCGCGCGGATAACGCGTGTTTCCGGGTTCAGGGCATTTGTTGCTCTCCAGGTTTGTCCTTCCAATCGCCGACCGTGCGATTTGGTCGAATCTTCATCGATCTGGTCGTCATATATAAAGAAAGCAACACGAGATCGGGATGAGTGCGGATGTCTGGGACCTCAGAGGACAAAGGCTTTGTTTGCGAACTTCAAGAGCATGCACGCAACCACGACCACGATTTATATGTGCGTACAATCTTCTCGTCCACACAGCAATCAGTCCTTACTCGTGCCGAAAGTACAAGTGGGACGTTGCGAAGTGGTGCATTTCAGAACCGTCAACGCCTTGCTTGGGTATATTCTGGAATCCGGACAAGGAATGTGTCCAGGAGGTGTTTTTCAAACCCCTGATTCCACTATCTTCCGGGCCTTGTCGTCCAACAACTTCTTCACTTCACGGCTTTCGTACTTTCCCCGATGATAAGCATGCGCCTGTTTTCGCGAGTATCCCTCATTCCAACCAAGGCTACACCAACAATCTCGAGTATGGGATGGAACGACGCCAATTGGACCTCGCTGATGCCTTGCACGGTACTCTCTTTGTTCTCGTCCGACTACACTTTCTCAGATTCTCGTGTTGACATCAGGACTACTCCACACCGTTGAAATTGCACGTCTATATTTTGGTCCGGATTGATTGCGGTCTGATGATCCCGTATCCAGGGGACAAACCATGATGATCCCGTGTACGCAGAGGACGTGCACTTTTCTCGGTTGGCTGTCGACACGGGTACGTTGCAACTGTTTTGATCTTGTTCCATGCACTACAGATTCAAATGAATGTTAGGGAGTATCAAAACGTAAGTCCCTTTAAACCAGTTTTCATAATCGAAGCTGATTTGCTCTTAGGTGGGTGTTCGGCGAAGACCCGAAAATTATTCCGAGCGATGAGGGTGAACCAGAGCGCAGCCTCGTCCGCAGGGGCCGCCAAGCATGGTATATGAGAGGTGCGATCCGCAACGTAGGCGAAATGGAAACAATCACCTACGGAGACGGCAGCCGTGTCGGCAAGTTATTGTTGAGTTTGGTTAGAGTCTCGAACCAATACTTTCATCCAGATGTCGATATCCATACGGGCCCATTCTATCTGAGGGCGGGCCTGAGATCGTCCGGCTCCTCATTCCGAGTTTGTCGCTCACCGAATTTTGTATTCGGTGTGGCGACGAGGGCAACTGAGGGATTCAAGAATGGCAGAATCGACGGGATCCTCGGCCTCGGATTGAAGTAAGTAGCCTCGAGCGGACTGAATTATTTAGTCTTATCGGCCATATCAAGAACCGGCGGGAGGATGAAGGTATACTCTGCGACTTGCATTTTTGTCGACCTCTGAATTGGCGTAGAATTTCGTCAATTCGCTCTACCACGAGGACCTTATCGATGTCAAGTGTTTTTTTTCTTCGTTTATTGATCCCCCGCTGATGGTTTCAAATCTAGCGGGACAGGTTTACCATCGCTTTGGGGCGTGAAAATCAGTGCGTGAGCCCTCAGCTGCCTGCACTGATTTCAAACTGTGCATGACAGAAAGAGCTATTTAATAGTCGGAGAAAACACCGGTACTGCCATCCTGTTGAACGGGGAATGGTCTTCCTGGATTCAGTTGCTTCCGTCTGCACAGCAGTGGGAGATACGTCTGGAATCCATCACTGTCCGTAATAAAACATACCACATAAACAAGGATGTCATGCTTGATAGCGGTGTGTCGAGATGTTCACCGGTACCTCTCACGGATATAGCTCAACTTTCGCAGGCACATCGTACTCTTATTTGCCTACTCCCGCATGCGAGGCACTGGATGACGCACTGGACGGCCGACTTCGATCCAACAGCAGCACACGTATATACCCGCGAAAGCAGCCCAACGAGACCATCAAATTCCAATTCAATGGAGTGTCGGTCTACCGTGGTTTTTCTGATATGTTAGACCCTCGCCCAAACACAGAATCGGAACGTGGTGAACCTTCCGCGAAACCTACATTTAAGCCAATAGGGACTTTATCCCGCCTTGGAGTCGATGTGGAAATTTGTATTTTGGGCAACTTGAGCTTCTCTCTGACATTGTAACAGCGAATCGAAGTGACATCGTTTCAGTTTTTTTTGCGGGGGATGATCGTCGAATTTGAACGTACTGACTATGCCCCGGGGCGGATCCGAATGGCGTCTCGAGGGAACGATGTCTGAAAACATTTGGTTGGGTCGGCTTTAGTAACGTTTCAGAGTCAATGATAAGCGAGCCAAAGAGGGCTGTGATTCACAATAAATATTTGCGGTGGTCCATGACCTCATTAACTGAACGGGTATTAGTGTTTTTTCGATTGTTTGTAATGACAGTGAATATGGCCGGCGGCGCCAAGCGACAAGCGGCATTTAAGCCCGCGACTAAAGGCCGGTTAGTTAGCTAGGGTTGGAAATTACTCAGCGACAACGAGGGAGATACTGTAACATTTCAACCAGAACTTCAGAGGGTGTGACCTGTGACTCCAAAAGCTCACAGGCCAGATGTTCAGATGGCGAGGGGACTTGTGGCTACCATTTAATGTGGCCACTGAGATTCTGAGGAGATTTGAGCGCAAAGGCGCTGTGGACCAATCTCAGAGGAATGAAGCGTCCTGGAAATTTATCGATTCTTGCATGTTGGCGGATGCCCAATCGCACACTGTTCAACGCCTCAGGTGACTTGTGACCCTGATTGAATATGTTCAGCTGAGTTCAGATCTGCTTGTGACGGGTGATTGAACTTCCGGTTGAAATGCTACAGTATTCCCCTCCCAATGACCGTGAGTGGATTTCAAAAAGAATAAATCATGGTGTTCCCCCTGTGGACCTCATTGATTGAACGCACTGCATTGTGCCCCAGGTGCCCGATTTGGTCGCAGAATTCCATCGTACACAGATTTTGGAGCGATCGCCGCAACCCTGGGGTGTGGCAAAGTCTGGCAAAGTTCGGCCATCTTTTTTTTTTTTGACTCGGATCAAATAAACATCGGTCCTGGAAGCCGCCATCAGATTGGATATGTAAGCGAACACGCGTTCCTTCTGACGACGACAATGCGTTTCTTGTGGGTTTGGTTTCTACACATCATCGTGCGCGCTGTCTCTGCTATCATTCTACACCCGCTAATATGAGTAGTCTCGGCTCTTTGGCCTGCGAAGACCGGCAGTGGGGGTGGGGCCTCACCTACAGCTCACACTGAATGACGATCTTCTCATGGAAATTCTCCGAAGACCGGAGATCAACTTCAAGGACATGCTACGGATCTCTTTGACGTGCCATCGCTTCCGTAGGTTGACTACTCCCTTGATCTTCGGCAGACATACATGGTCACCATGGCGGTGGGCGTGTCGTTCCTTTCCTCCCGAAACACTCTGGCCTCATATTAGGTATTTGCGGTTTAGTTCATGCTCCCCAAGGTTCTCTCACCTCAATCAAACTGACAGAGTTTTGATTGTTGAGGGACCAAGCGACTGGGGTTTGTTGGACCTTGACAGACGCCGTTTCATGGCGGCACAATTACAGATTGCCATTCCAACCATGACTGCTGTTCATACACTCATTTTCACGGCAATCGGGGGCGGTCTGTGGCTCCAACTACTCGATGCCATTAACGCCGCACCGGCATTGGCGCATCTCGTGATGGACCATTCCCCTTGGCTTGGCGAGAGTCGGGATGTCTTTGATCTCCCGCCCACGTCGGGACTGCCACCACTCCGCCGCCTCGCATATATTGCCCCCCATGCATTGAAAAATTCTGACCGAGTTATTACCCGGACTAAACGCCCATTCCCTATGCTCGAAAGCGAATGCCAAAATTTGCGTTCCATGTTGCGGGCTTGCGCGGTTAGCCTGGAATCTTTGACGCTGCCAGGAGAGCTCATACTTCTGGCGGTAGACCCATCGTTGCCCTGGGACTCTCTTCGGGAACTGTATGTGGAAGGATATTGGCCTGACAAGGCAGTAGCATCCCTGCACTCCGTCCTCCTGACCTTGCACAATCTCCGCATCGCATCACTCCGTTTCCATCCGGCCGGTTCAGGCCCCATTTCCCCCGTGGTCTCCATAGAAGTGCTTTCTGTGTCAGTTACCGACACATTTCTTCCCCACCTCAGACAGTTTGAAGTCGCCTCACTTGCACGGGGTGACCTAATCTTGTCTGCCCTTCCTCAGGGACTAGAAAAGCTTTCGGTCATTCAATATCCGCCACTGCGTCCTCTTTCCCGTTATCCTGGACACATTCTTCGTTCTTCCGCGTTGCTCGATATGTTGGCCGGTGTGTATCTTCCGGCAGTGATAGACTTGGAATTATGGTACCGGACAGACCTCTCCGACGAGACTTTCCTCCGGTGTCTTCCACGTGTGTTCCCCTCCCTTCAGCGTCTCGAGATGCATCGATTCATCGGGGAGGATTTGGATGATATGTGGAACCCCGCGGTATGCATTCCCCCTAAATTCCCGTGACGTCCATGTTTATAATATGACAGCCCATCCTCCAGCACGTATTGGCAGAGTTGAAAGACCTCCGTGTCTTTGCCCTTGAGCCAGACATACCAGAGCGACGACACAGACTGCCACCGCACTGTATGAACCATAAGCAAGCCCGCTACATAAGGAGATTGAGAGCTGTTGCCGAGGACATCATCCTCGAGACGCCGTGGCTCGCCCAAATTCAAATGTACGTCCAGGTTGATGATGAAGCTTATTGGGAAGAGTGGGATGTTATTTCCGGTCCTGGTGACCGGGCAAGCCTTCGCTCACCGCACGGTCCCGAAAAATACCATCCGGAAATATATGGTGCGTGTGTTCTTTCTTTTTTTTTTTTTTTCGCCCTGCTAATACACATTCAGCCATTTTGGAAGGGCCAGTAGTGGAAGCAGCAGAGAGTGACTCAGACTCCGAATGGTTGTAAACTGTTGTCCGAATTAAAATTTCCTTAGCTTGCTTCAGGTTCTCGAGGACGTGGCAAATTGCACGATCCAAGAGAACTATCCAGCAGAGCGAATAGCTTTGAACCTAGAGGGACCCAGCACATCACGCAACTTGAAGCAGAACTTAGGAATGGATTGGCTCTTTCTTGAACTCAGCAGACACCCACCATTCTTGCGCCAATTGATCAGATTTATTCTTTTATTCAAAGTTGTTATTTCCAGATTTATTAAAATGCTGTGTTGAACCTGAGGGCGCCACAGGTCAAGTCAAGATCAAACCAGCCAAAGGTCCTCGTCTGCCAGAGAGGTGCCCTGAGCGCCCACCGGATGCTGAGAAATATACGGGGGAGATCTACATATTGTGCGGACGCACAAATCTGCAGACCTGCCCGGAGGTGAGTGCATACTGTATGTACAAACGACATCCTAGTTTGTGGGTTTCCGCAAACAAAAACGAAATTGTTGGAGCCTTACGTCGTGCTGGGGATGCGTGTGGGTGGGCGCGTCAAGTGACACAAGTGAACGAAGATGGTCGGCACACGGCATGGACGGTGTGGGCGAGCTGCTGCTCGGCAGGTGGATGCTTTGAGCGGCGGGGTACCACATGGACATGGAGGTCAAGCGGCGTAGACGGTACTGTTCGGGGGATACCCGTTCTACGCGAAGCGGTGACAAAGGCGGCGAGGCGGCAGCTGCGGCAGATGCTGCAGGTGGTTGCGTGGAAAACCGCAGGCACCGCCGTCGAGTGCCAATGACAACAGTACTTCGCTCCAAACGGCCGCGGGGCGAAGATGTCGGCGGCGTAGGCGGCGAGACAGGGCGCTGTACAATGCGGTGACGCTCCGCGGCGTATCGAGGGTGCCCGTGGAACAGCGTGTGTGCAGCGTCGCAGTCGTAGTCACGCAGCACCTCCTGATGACCGACTCGCGCTGTTCGTAGATCTCCTTTTGCACTTCACGATCGCCGCGACCTCGAGCTCGACTCAAGCATCTCCGAGGATCTCGATGCTGCGCCTACTGTCACGATCAGGACAGATCCTCAAACCAAAAATCAAATAACGCGTTCCAAATAGCAAAAAGAAAAACACGAAAGAAATAATACCGAGCGTCACAGGAAGTTTGACTCGATTCAGAAAGCACCGAAGGGCTGTGAAGAGCACAAGTGCCGTATGTTCAGCCAACAGATGGCAAACTACGTGTAGATGCACCTACTAGGCATGCCGAAAGAGCAACACGGCAGGGCTGGCTGGGTTTTCTGTGTGATTTTGTTGCCAGAGTCCGGGGAGGATGATTGAATGCATGCACAACTGAGACTAGAAAAATTGAGGGTCGTGCCCAGAGGCATGCATAACGAATATGACAGCCCAGATCTTGGCATCTAGCGGGGTTAACGAAGAGGAGGACTAGTCACGAAGGAAAGTCGGGGTTCGAATCCCCAGGATGGCGTTAGGCAAAGCTTTGCCGAGCGAGTCTTGCCGTCAGCTAGGGTTAGTGATATATTAACCCCCGGGTACTGCTGACAGAAGGAACGGTCAATGGAAAGAGCCTCGAGGAACCGAGCACCACCGCTGCGGCGTCTACTTACAGGGTCTAAACTTGTCGATAGGAGGTGCAAGTGGCTAGAGAGTAGGCGGCCTCTCCAGGGACACATACAACCTGTATGCTCTGGACTCGACATCATGGCGATTTAACCAACGATCCAGGCAGAAATTTCGCACCATGTCGGAGGCTCGGATACAAAGCTGCTCGTTATTCATGTGTCAGAGGAAGACAGTGTAGGCCCGCCCATCGAAATCGAGCCCCGTGTCGATTGGAGAGTTGATGTCGCTCAGACATACCTATAATCTGGCTGAGAGTAGTAGCGATTCAAGTTCACCAAGTTGCTGGCACCCCAAATCCAATTTGACGGCAATCCACCCGAGCTCAATCACGGCATGTTCGTGAATGATTGCTACGTAGACTTTCCAGCACTTGCGGAAGACACGATGGAAGGGGTTTTCGTCTGTCATGGCGGATGTAAGGAAAGAGGAGCGGGCGCCTAATTCAGCTGACATCATTTGATCGACGGGCGCTTCGTCGTGCGCGACGACCTCGCTCTTTTGTTTCTGGCGCGCCACTTTCTGACGCTCCGCCAACTCGCCCATGGCCGCACCCACATCCAATCCGTCGCTCAGCGCCTCGTGCCCGGTCGTTCAGCGAGGAGCTCAGCGGTGGCACGCTTCCAGGTGAGTTTCGCTACGGGACCATTCACCCTCCTTTCAATTTCTAATATGTATCCTAGTACGGAAAGGAAAGAACAAAGTCCTCGCGATCCCGTATGTGACCTCACAGGACCGCCTTCGCGCGCTTCCGAGCCGTCCCAGTAGATATGGAAGATGAGACACGCAGGCGCGTATTCGATCCGAGTCGTTTATCCTCCGACATGTCGCTCACCTCGAGGCACAACAGCCCACGGCCTTACTCGCGTTCCGACGGCCCGGTGCTTGCTGCAACGACCGTGCGCTAACGCGGCGCTTACTCTGCACAAGTGCCCTAGATATGGACGCACCTCGCGAGACTCGCATCCTCTCTGGCCCTCCGTACCGTCCCTCCCATGTCCGCTCATGCTCTGCCTCCACCACCGCGGCGAAGCGCTTACACTCATGGCGATCCGATCGACGTCGGGCAGCCCCCAAGTACACTCGGCCGCGGCTCAGGGATGCCGCGCCGCTGGATGTACCCCGATGAGGGATGCGACCTCACAGCGCGCTCACCTTCGCCACGTGTAGGTAGAGTGGGCTTCGAGAAGGAGGAAGGAAGGAGGGTACGACGTTTTGCGCCGCAGACGCGTTATGCCGCCGGTGCAAATAGGGAGGAGGTAAAAGCAGGGAGGGGAGGCAGCACGAATGCGACCGGGATTGGCGCGCACCCGGAAGAGCGGTATGGCGGGGACGACAAGGCGATTCTCGTCATGGTACAGGTACGCACACCCTCACGCACCGGACGCCGACGCCGACGTGGTGCGTTTACTCCTCAGACACATCGACACCTGCGCCTCTTTCGCTCGTCTTCCACTGGTCTGCCTTTCTGGTAGTGGCCGCCTCCCGGTCGCTTTCACCGCGCCAACACAGCGCCCGCGCTTACTCCTCTTCACCTCCTCCTCGCCTAGGCCCCGCCTCGACCAATCGCCTTCACCAAAAAGCACGCCGGTCGTCCCTTGCCCTCGCTCCGCCATCGGGTACGAGGTATGCACGTCCATGTATTCATCCGTCGACGAATCATTCTAACACGGCTCTCATTAAATTTAATTTGCGCCAGGGCGTTCGGCTCGTCTAGTTCTCCGGCGAGAGCGCGTGTCGTGTCACAGTTTAGCGAGCGCGGGACGATGGCGCAGCCCGTGAGCCGTGAGCGAGAGCACTAGCCGTGGACGCTCCGAGCGGGAACCCGTACACCGCCCGCCCGCCCCCGCACCCGGTGCCTCCCTCCGCGTCCTGCGGACCAGCTGGTTTCCCTATCTTTTCTACATGCAGATCTCCGTCGTATCCTCTTCAGCGCGGCGCACCATCTTCTTGGGCGTTGACTTTGAGCAATATGACGCAGAGTTTGGTGTGCGGTCCCTGTCAAGGCTTGTACGGCGTCGGACCCACGCTCCCGGCAACGGCAGTTTTGAAGGCGCAGGCGCAGGTGTATATCGAGGTCTCCCGACTCTCGTACATCACGTGTTCATCCCTACCATGTACCGCCTCAGACTCCCCGCCGGTCCCTCGCACGCCATGCGCCCGCCGCAGCTTTCGCCGCCGTCCACCAATCCCGCACCCTCACGGCCCCGAATCACGATCCCGCCCACCGCACCACCCGTTTCTCATTGCCCCCCTCACTCTTGTGCTTATGTCTGTCCGCCCGAGTCTCGGTCGACGCGCGCCTGATGCTCGTCGTGCACGGGTAGACAGGAAGACGGGGATGTGGCGCGTGAGGGGCACCGGGTGGTGGCGCACGCGAGGTATACTTGTGCGTCGCCGCGAGGGCGGGGTCGGGGTGGGGATGATGTCTGTATGTGCGCCCTGCCACGGCGTGCCTGGTGCGCATCCGCATCATTGCTCCCCCTATCGTGGGCAGAGCGGGCGACATGGCGGGACAAAATGCAAGATCGCCCGCGCATCACGCGCCACGGTGACAGAGGCGAGGCGGAGGTGGGGGCCCCTCGTGCGTCGTGCGCTGCCTGCCGCTTGCAGCGCCCGTCGCGCGTTGCGTGCGGATAGGCAAGGAAGATGGAGAAGGGAATGGCTGAGGAAGGGAGGATGGAGGACGGAGGTTACCGCTCGCCGCACCCGCGGAGCCTGGACTCTTTCGACTGGGCACTTGCGACCTCCGCGACTTCCTTTTTCGGATACCTCATGACGTCACCCTCTTCGCCACCTCTTCCTACAACCCCATATTCCTCGACCACCATTGGGTCGTGCACGTCCGGAACCTCGGCTTGATCACTCGTTGTATTGGACCTGCTACTGATAAATTCGGCGATGCAATACTAGGTGATCACCTCGAGGTATTCATGCCGGACTTGCCATATCGCCGCTGCCTTGACTCCGCGGCGCGGCGGGCGCGTCCTTCCCTGTTCCCACGCCACTGCTGTGACCTCTCGCCGTGCGCCGCCCATCCTGGCCCGTCCCCCCACGTCGGCCGCCCCATCCACGCTCACGCCGCTCCCTCCCCAAAAGCTGCGTCCGCATCGCCCGCCCTTGCGCCCCCGCCCGCGTCCACGCCGCCACGCCGGTCCCGTCGCGCCGCTGCGTCATCTCCCTGTGCCCGTTCCGCTCCATGCCCTCCTCCCGTTTGCTGCCACCCCATTGCCGTTCTACCTCCACTGCGCCTGCTCCTCGCCCTCATCTCCATCTCCCGCTCCGCGTCCACATTCCCAAGTCCCTCATATCGGCAGCAGCGTACTCCATCGCTAGTCAAGGTGCGCCTGGAAGCTGGAAGGATTGCGGGAGATGTGCAGCTGCCCTTGGTCGTATTCACGGTGCGGAGCCTATTGCCCAATCTCTCCTAACCCTGATCTTGCCGTTCTTGTTTCAGCCCTAACACGCTGGATGTGCTCTTCCTCGTCGGTTCTCATTGCAGCTTCGCTTTCCCCTCGCGCAGCAGCATCACTTGCGCTGCTGACGATTTGGTCTCTGAGCACCCCAGCCGCACCCGTTCTGCGCAGATGCGATTACGCGTCTCGTCGAGGGTGCGACTTCGAGCTCGTGCTGCGCCTCCACATCGCGAGTACTGTCGCGGCGTCGGCGCCAACCGCGCTGGACTGAAGTCAAGACATGCGGCCAGACTAGCAGCGCGGCTTGCTTCCAACACGGGTGCTATAGCATGCGCGATGTCCACGCCCTCGACATCGTCCCGGCGTGCGCCTGAGCCCTAAACCGGCGACAAACCGACTCACACACTGTTCATTCGCCGTAGTTATTGTACCACGCCGCGACCAAGGCTGTACACCCCACCGCCTTCGTCTCCCCACTCGTGTAACCTCGCCATCACCCACACCGACGCTGTCGCCGAGGTTGCGCGTGTTTCAAACGATGAGTACTCCTATGCACTGCTCCCTTTTTGTCCCATTGCTCATCCCGCCCCGGATCTCCTCAGTAGTCCTCAGTACTGGCCCATCCCTAGGCTCGGGGCTCGCAGCACCGATGTCTAGGAGAGCTGGTGGCTCGCGGCGCACCAAGGCGCCGTGGTAGTTGTGTGCGCGGCGGATGCGCTAAGCACACTGGACGAGGCGGAAGCAGCGCGGGCTGTCGTAAAAACTCTAACCGTAAGTTTTCGTTTTCCCTTGGCCTTTTCCTTGATCTCCTTTGTCTCGGCCCACTCACAGATTTTGGTTTAACAGGTTCGCCGTGTTTAACAGGTTCACCGATGCACTGCAAGTCCTATCCACCGCGTCCAACACCTCCATCCCCTCATTCCGCCTTAGCGCCGCCGTTACCGCCGTCCCGGATCGGCTCCGCGACAGCCTCTGACTCACACCAGCACCAACGCCTCCACCTGCGTCGTCCACCCTGTCAACCCGACCGTCCGCTGTGTTCAACGTGGGATTCCCACCGCTGCCTTGCCTGCCCCCGCAACTGGTGCTTGGCGCTGCCCGCCGTTGGTGACTCGCTAGAACCGATGGGATTCCAGGTACGTGTGTTTCGCCATACTTTCGGGCCCATTCTCACTCCTTTGTTTTTCGGTGTAGCCTGCGCCCGCACTGCTTGTGAACTGTTGGTAGGCGCCTCCCAGATCCAATACCCCGAGGGAGAGTCCTCGTCAACAGCGCCGCCGGAGGTAAATTTTGCTCATCCAGCTATTATACGCGCTGAGCACATTTTTACTAACCCAGTTTCAGGAGAACAGATATTTGTCCAGCGGACGACCGCACGCAAGTCCCTACTTTCATCCTACTGGTATGAGCGTCATAACATCGCCTCAGCGCACGGCGAAGAGAAAATGCGATACCCGCATCAAAGACCTTGCATCCGAGTACAATGACGAGGATGCCGATGGTGAGGCAGATGTCTCGCGCCAATGTTCCAGCTTGATTGATTGAGTCGACACTTTGTAGATCCCTACAGTCGCGTTCACACCACACAAGCGCATCCATGAAGTTGTGCACACATCCGCGTTTGCGCCGCCGACGCCGCCGCCGAGTGCCAGCAGGACCCCGCACCACAGCGACGTACTATTGAATCGTAACCAATATCCGGTCAAGAAACCGCGGCGCACCGTCGAATTACTGTCTTCTCCTGCTCGAACGGTTAGTGTTGTCCTGCCTGTCCCCATTCTGGAGTTGGCTGATTAATCAGTGTAGAGCCAGGACTCTACGACAGCCTTGCGGCTGGCATTGTTCGCGGCATCGCATTCACAGTCACCGGTATGTAGGTTAAGAATGCGGGGTGCGACTTTGGCTGTATATTGAGAGTGGTGCGTCCACGTACGACACCGCTATAAGCAGCAGCAGGTGCCCATTGCACTGGTAACAAAGGGCTTGGAGACGGGAGAGCCGAAGGTGTGTGGTGTCCTTTTCTTATACTTTCCTTCGCTCCGCTCACGTTTTTGTCGACGCCCCTCCGTCCGCCGCTCCGTTCTCGTCATGATAACGCAGCTCGTTAACGACATCGTCCTCGTGGCGTTCCTAAAAAAGTTCATGTTCAAGGATCGCATGACCACCTTCGAGTATGAGTTCCTGAATGCCCTCTGGCGTGTCACCCGTGTGGTGCTGGATTGGGACGAGCTGCTGCTTGATGTAGATGCGGATATGAATGTGCATCCCGATACTTGTCGAGACAGATTGCCACAAGAACCGTACTGTAAGGCTTCCGTCCGGGTTTAGATTTCAGGGCTTCGGGTGCGTCTCATCCCTTACACTTGAATCTATTGTGGTATTCGTTTGACTGATTTCTTTCTACACATTTTAGTTCAGAATGTGCTTCCCGGCTCGTTCGTTCACCATCGCGTCATAAACTCTATACTACGCGTGCAGTTGTTACGATGGCTTGATTCGGCTTCGCACAGGCGGGCTTTATCCATTGTACACGATCACTCGTATCCTTCACATCGAATAGGACTATGTTTACGCGTTGCGCTATCTCCACACCTCATCAAGTTCCTTCTTCGCGTTCCCGGTCGGCGGTCTTGTATCATTCATCTACCCTGGGCGTGGGTTTCTTTCTGCTTTCTGCCGAATCCGAAGCCGTTTCTCCGCCGACTTCAGCGTCTACGCCAATCGCCTCGCACTTCTACGCTGCGACGATTTACATTGCGGATGATGTCTTTTATCGTCGACCTGGGTATTGGATATTCCTAGGCAGTGAAGGAAACATTTTTTCTCAGCTCACTAGCGAATGGACCTTACGGTACTCTGACCGGAAAGTGGCCGCAAATAACGTTAGGGTAGGAACTTCTTCCTCCGCTCATCTGGGAATCAGTCCTCGAAACTCAAAGTGAGCGGCTTCCTGCGTCTTTACCCCTTCACCGACGCGTTGGATTGCTACTGCTGACTGATAATTGCGGCGCGCATTTTACCCAGGTGTGCCGCGGTGTCCGTGGTTCCCTTCAACCTACTTCGAATAACTCGTCCACTTGACACGGTACTGAATAAATAATGGGATAATGTGCAAAGAGTACCGCCAGCCTACGCCAAACAGGGCTCATGTTGGGGAGCTGGCAGACTGAGGTTCGACTTCTCACGTCCGAATGTACTGGAACGACCTAGTAGACATCCGTCAAGCCCGCGTCTCTCCGGCCTCGCAGATTTCTCCCTGAGCTACTTTCGCACTGATCGTGCCTTTGTGGCCTCCGCGTCTACATGCCCCTCCCTCTTCCTTCCTCATTGCACTGACATCCCTAGTGCAATATATCTCGTTGTGCCAAAGTTTGCTTTCTCCCCCTCCTTCTCCGCAGTGTTGACATCTCTCCTTTCTGGGTTCTCTATTTTCGTCTATGGTTCGGTGCCTCAACTTCGCTTCATGCCAGCGTTAGGCTATGAGCTATGAGCGGCGAGATTTAGAAGTCAGGTAAAGTACATTCTGCTCTTTTTTTCCTGCACATCGCTCCACCTCTCCCTTGCCCTCCCTTTCGTCTTCATCTCGCATATCTCTGTTTGCTCCTTCTTTCCCTCCCCTCCTCCGCTTCATATACTGAAGCTCTTGTCAGTGCTGCGCACGCCCGCTTGCAACCGTCGTCCAAAGCAAGCATGTGTGCCTCACTGCCTCCTCGGCGCGCTTCTGCCTGTGCGTAGCCCAGATGCTGCCCGCGCACCCTCCTCACGCTCTCCACTATGGCTCCCGCGACCCTGCTCGCCGTTGATATGCCTACGGCGCGGCTGTGAGCGGAGCTAGGAATAGGCTACATACGACAGGGGGGGTGTCGTATGTAGTCTATTCCTAGATTTCCACCATCGTCCGGTGGATTTCATGGCCAAATCCGGTGGACGATGGCGGAATTTGTTCCAGATCCACCGGCATCTGCCGGTGTTTCTACTGAAGCACCACTGATCCAGTATCACAAAACAGTGTAGTATATAATGCACATTCATATAGTCAATCCATGCAGGAATACAGCAATAAACGCCCCCTCCTGTTTGGTATCGGTTATTCGGCTCCATCCACTACCTACCCAAAATGGCAATTAAACACAGATCCAGACAAAATCGAACCAGTTCAAATCTGACGGAAAGGTGAACGAATGAACTTTTGCTAAATAAGAATAAATCCAAGGAGCGACGGAGCGCGTTGAAGGCTCGTTCCAGAGGTCGAGTATGGTAATCAAGATCCTAGGACAATGGAGAAGGGACATGGCGCACTCTGCGCAATTCTTGGATTGGACGCGTCCCAATCAGAAGAAAAGTACCGAATTACGGAGTTGCAAGATTTTGGGAGAAGCTGGGAGATTTTGGGAGAAGTTGGGAGATTTCGGGAAAGTTGGGAGATTTCGGGAGAAGTTGGGAGAAGTTGGGAGATGGGTCCCAAACGCTCTTGTCTTGGCCGATACGGTGAGCGCGATCGTAGTAAATAATTTAAAAAACACCCCCGTGCGAGTCTGAAATGATGAACGGACAAGTTGCATGGATATGAAATAAAAAGAGGGAAAAAAGACATAGAAATGAAGTGAAGCGAAACAAACACGGAGAAGACTTAAATATAGATAGATTCCGAGGCTTTGGACCCGAGTTTGAAGGGAGAGATCTGGAGGTGGATGAGTTTGATAGTCCCTCTTAAATAAAAAAAAACCCCATCTCAAAAACCGTTACCGCAAAAATGCGGTAACAGAATCCCCTATCAAAGAAAACCCACGCCAAAAACCGTTCCCGCAAAAATAAAATAAATAAACACCCTAAAAAACCGTTCCCGCAAAAAGTATATTGAGTTGCCCAGGATGTGAAGGAAAGCGCATAGGAAGGGGGGGATAGCGCATGAGCTGGGAGTTGGACGCAGCTCTGGTTTCCAGAAAGCGAGGTCGATCGCGACCGAGCCGTTCGCGCGAGACCTAGATATGTGACTTCCCAAGGCGTACTCTCCGAGACCCGAGAGCTCGCGCTTCTAAAATACAACAAGCCGTGGCCCGGCGGCGAGCAACGGCGACGGCGACGGCGCGGTGGATGCGCTGTTCGCGAGACATTGGCGTCGACACGTCCAGCAGAGTCAGTCCGAGGGGCCGACTCGCCGAGACACCAAGTACAACGTGCAGCGTCGCGAGAACTAGTCGTTTAGAGCGTCGAGTTATCGAATTTGGAACGGGAGGGGGAAAGGGTGGAGCGAGAGAGTTCATATATCTCATGGACACTGTGAAATATTGAGCGTCGTTGAGCGGTAGCTGGCCGGTCCCAGTACAAGACTCCAAGGCCTGGAACAAACCTTCACTCGCGCGCGAAGATGCGGACAATCGCGTACGCCGAGCAGCGGCGCGGGGCCGTGTAATCAATCCTATACTAGCGCTTGCCGTGAGATACTGGAAACAATCAGCATGGCGTAACGACCCATCGAATTAAAAAGTTGCGGGACGGAAGGAAATGAGCACCTAACTCTTGACGCTGCGACTCGTCCAGGCGAGGGAAGGCGCAAAGGAAACGCACCCGTGTTTTTCCAGGTACTGTGCCTCGTCGCCGACGTCGACAGTGTCCTTGGGACATGGAAGTTGAAACTGAGGGCCTGGTAGGTCGTGATAATGACCTGTGGGCGTGTCAGCGGGAAATAACAAAGAGGGATCGCACAGAATGCGCACGTCGTAGTCCTTGATCTCATATGCTTTCTGCGACCAGCTAGTTGGCAGGAAACGGAGAAAAGACAAAATATGATACGCACCTTAACCTTGTCCTTCCCAGGTGCAGACGCACACGCAAGATTCGTTCCCACCATTTTGCGGGAAGGATTTCTCTCACAAAAAAAGTGCCCTCAAAATTCCTTCCCGCGAAATAATTACGTCTAATCTAGCCATCTAATCCAAGAATGTTGTACCACATTCTCAGGTTAGATAGCTAGGATGGCGTTGACCCTGAGATCATAAGCATGCGTCCGTCCCAATTTTCCGTTAGTCTCTCGTAGACAGACACTACAAACACAACTTACCTCGTACCTCGGTTGTTTGTAATTTTCCGTCAATAAGCACCAGAACCCGAAGTTCCACTGCGCCCCGAGAAAGCCGAAGAACAACCTGAGGCACAAGGGAAATTCAAGAATAGAACATCCAGAGTACGCTGAGGGAGTTGTGTACATTTGACTGATTCGATTCCCGGCCAGCGAGCGAAGGAACGGTGAAAGCAAAGGGTAAGAGGCACCGGGCCGTCAGCTAACCGTTGATCGTTGATGAATGATTTGATTGGCGTTTCAACGGCTTTTCTCCTGCCTCCATGGCCTCTCCGTCCTGGCGCTTGCCTCAGCTTTCCTGAAACCTTCGATTTCACCGTGCGGAACGCTCCTAAGACGGAATCCCCCCCTCTAGTCATGCTTGATCAGTTCTTAGTTTGACTCTTATAGTCGAATCACTCGTCCGGGCCAGCAGCTAGCCGTTGATCGTTGATGAACAATTTGATTGGCGCTAGACGGCTTCCCTCCTGCCTCCATGGTCACTCCGTCCTGACGCTTGCCCTAGCTTCCTGAACCCTTCGATTTAACCCTGCGGAACCCTCCTGGAACGGACTCTCTCCTCCTTGTCCAACCATGCTTGATTAGCGCTTCGTTTGAGTCTTTGGGTCGAATCAGATTCACTCGTCGCACCGTTGTAACTTCAGTTCATTCCCACATATTATCCTCGGTGAGTCGTCTCCGCCACGCGCCGTATACTTATGTGTTGCTGATTCTATCTGTGTTATATATACTACAGGCTATGACGCTCTCGAATGTTTGGTGCAAAAAAAGGCTGCGGCTACACGACATCTGCGCCCATCTTCCTGTTTTTCGATCTTCATCCACATCCTTTGCGTCGTGTGCGCCGTCCAGCCCTCACGCTAAGAATGCATGAAGCGCCGTCTTTTGTGCTGGGCTGGCCATATCTGTGCACTAGGCCCCGCTTGCGCGTTTGCCGCAGAAGAAAATTCTGGGTTATTGCTGCTGGTGAGTCTGCCCTTCTTCTTCCCACTGTGCAGCCTACTGATCGACAATGGTAGGCGTTTGTCCTCGTGATGCGCCCAGAATGCGCTGTCGCGACTAGGCTCGTTACCAGCCTCTATAGTATAATCTGCGTGAGTTTCTGAAGACAGTCGTTCAGATTACGTATACTATTGAGGCTGGAACTTACGAATACAAGCGAGTACAAACTGCCTCGGTGTTTGAGTTTGAACGCCATGGAAACGCCGAGCCATCACCAGCATGTCGATCCATCAATTTTGAGCTGAAAACCGTGCAAAAGAAATCCTCAGAACTCCTTCAGTACTTGCAGCAAAATGGATGAGAAAATTCTGGGCACCTGAGATCGATCCAAATACGAGGTCTGTGCGAAAACGGCTTGGATCCAAGTTTCCGCCGCCGCGACACATCACCCATCAAAAGTTGCAACTCCGAGGCAGTTCGTACTCGCCTGTATACGTAAATCCAAGCCTATGTCGCGACCACATATCGCAATCCTTGGCTCCGCATCCACTCAAGTCTTCGCGCCTTCCGTATCCTCGTTCCTCGGAAACTCCGAATAGAATGCTCGGTGACGTCCATACAAACTCGTTCGCGTGCCTCGCTATCCCTGTACATCTGGGCGCCGAATATGAGGAACGTGGAACTCGAGGCTGTCGTGACATCGTCGGTGCGCCTCCTCGCCCCGTCCACCCACGTGTCCGCATACTGATCATCAGTGACAGATACAGATCGCTGCCCGGATTCCGAGCTTCCGCATTCACGGCCATTTGCTCTAAGTACCGACCGCCCTCTCGCATCACCGAACGCGCGCCTCGATACACTCGCCCCGGATGTGTCGCTTTATCTCTGTGGACTCGGCGCGGATGGTGGCAAGTGACCCAAGCATCGTACGCCCGCGTTTTGGGATATACAGCCGGCGGTCTGTAGTGGCAACAGGGGCGGATACTGCCACGTCGACAGAGATCGCACGAACGGATTGATGTGGTCCACCTCGTCCGCGCCCCACACCTCCTTCCTCTCTTTCCCAGCGGTACCTGGTCCCGCGGCGTGCAAAGCAAAACCTCATCGACTCCCACCGTCGTCCTCCTACCTCTCCGCGCCAGCCCATCCCCGTTTCTTTGCTGCGCGTCGGGCCGTCTGCCGCCGTCTTCTCCACGAATATACCTCGCGCTTCATATTCATGCCACTGCCGACCTCAGACTTCTTCAAACGCACCCGGGCCACCTCTACCGGCGGAAGCTGGATGTCTCGGTGCTGGCTAGCACCACCATGGCCGTACCACATGCGAGCAAATGCGACCGCGAGAGGCGCCGCGGGCGTAGGCGTCTACGTACATCTTCGTGGTTCACGGTGCGGTGGGGACGTACAGTGCGCATGCACAGCGCCTGCGCTTGCTCGTGCCCAGGCGCATACCTGTCTTCGTGCGCGCGCCTCCAGCTTCATTCGAATAGGCGGTCATCGGTACGTTATCTTTTTCAATCGGCGGCGCTCGTAACTCAAGTACTCCCGCATTAGATCTCAGTGCAGAGTGATCGTCCCAGCTTGTCCTCCCCTCTCGTCATCCCCGTTCACGCCGACGACCACGCCCGTGGCGACGCCGACCCCGACGTTGGCGCGTACCCCGGTCCCCACGCGTGTACCTGTACCCGCCGCGGCCGTGACTCGACAGGTAAGGCTGCTCGAAATGGGGATTTATACGTACTGCGCCGTGCGCTCGCCCGCCGTGCGTCGTCCCGAAGACGAAGATGAGAACGATGCCAGTAGCCTGGGGAGAGGGCTGGAATCAGCGGGAGGAAGGGGAAGGTCTCGAATCCAATCCCGTCGGCGCCGTCCGTTTGCGGGACTGCCTCGGCGCGTATGCGTATGCAGGCGGATGACGGGTTGCGGTAGGGCGGAGGCGCGTCGACCTCCATATGCGTCTACATGCCACCCGCTCACCCGCCCGCCGTGATACCTGAAAATCTGCTGCGGGATGTGTATGGTATGTCTTCCCGCCTTCCACCGGCGGTTATTTGTGCTGATTATCATCGTCAGCAGCATCTTCGCTCTGCTCCATAGGCGGAGACTCCACCCCGGGACTCACGACCGCGCTAGTGCTTGGGCGCATGCTCATCCCCTTGCTCGCCCCCACGCTGTTTTCCACCCACCGCCGTTCCTCTGCGCCATTGCCGGCGTTTTCTCCGTCCGCTGGCCTCACCCGTCGAGCTCGCCCCCGCCCGCGGCGATACGTGTCGATGCAGATGTCCACCACCGTTCTTCCACCTCTGTCGACGTCGCCCGCGCGGTCTTGATCTCGTCTCGATCTCGCCCGCGCCACACTCACCCTCGACCCCCCGCACGTCACGATTGACCTCCCCCGTCCGCCTGCCCCCCGCCTACCCGTCTCCGCGTGTCGTATGTGGGTGCCCTCGCTCTGCGTCCCCCGCGCGGGTCTCTATATACGCAAATTGGATGCGGGAAGTGTCACTGTAGGTCCTCCCCTCCCCCACCGCCGTTTCTTCATACCGATTTGTCTCGCCCGCATCATCTCCGCTCAGCTCCTCGACACCCGGCGCGGAGGCAGGGACGACGGGCTCCTGCTCGTGTGCGTTCCTTGCAGACCGTCGTCCTTCCACCTACCACTGGTTTCCACTTCCCTGCATCCTCGCATTCGTCGACCTCGCCTGCGTACACGCCCCGTCGACTTCGGCGCGCGCCGTGCCCGCCCCGACCCCGCACCGCGTACGGTGCTCGTCCACCTCGACCACACCCGCGCACCGTACGCCTCCCGCGTGGCGACCTCGTCAGCACACACCCCTACCTCTGCGCATGTCGACACGTCGGGCAGCGCAAGCCTTGCTCGCGCGCCTCGGTGTTGCCGGCGACGCTACGCTCGCATGGGAGGGACGATGGAGGAATATCCGCAAGTAGGGACGCGGGGTACGGGTGCGACGTGCGAGTCTAACGCGCAGCAGCTCACGAGGAGCACGCACTTGGAGGCTCGGCGGGGACTGCGGGGGATATCGATGGTCCCATTCTCGCTGGGTGCCGCTCGCACATACTGTCCGCGCGCGGATGGGGCGCTGGTTTTCACTTTGAAGGATAGTGCAATTGGCGATGTGGGTATGGGCGGCGGATGTGAGAGTACGAGGTGCAGGCAGAGGGGGAGCGGATGCGTCGTCCAGACGCACAGGCGCGGATCGGGGTGTGCCGATGGGACGCCGGAGGAGGAAGGATACGACTGGAGCGGTTAGAACGAATCTGGCTCGGGATTCGGCAGGCGGGTGAAGCGGGCGCGCGGGTCCTTCGAGCGCGGAGAGAACGTTGCTGACGCGGGGCGGCGCGAGGACGCGGGGGAGCGGGGGGTGAATGCCGGCGCAGGCGCAAGAGCGTCGATCGGATTGGGCCGGAGCGTGTGTGGTCGGATGAAACGGGGGCGTGCCAGGCTCGATAAAGACGTGGTGGATGCGCATGCGCCATGCGGCTAGAGGGAGGATGCGCGCGGGGATCTAAATACGGAATGCAGGGAGGCTCAGCCCAGGGCGACGCGGACGGACGACACACAGGCGCGCCGCGCGTGGTATATCCGTGGTGGGCCGCGTGTCGAGTCAACTGGCAGGAGGCGGCGGGCGCAGGAGTACGGGTTAGTGGGCTGATCAGTGTATGGGCAGAAGGTGGAGGGCGAGGTGACGGACGTGCGGAGGTGGAAGCTGAGGCTAATGCGGGGTAAGGCGATCGATGCGTCGTGACGGTGGGCGGTAGATGCGTCACGTGAGACTGGGGCAGTGAATGTGGTGGGTCTACGCGGCAGACGGACGGATGCGGGGAGCATGTGTGCGACGGCGGAAACCAGAGCTGGAAGACGCGAGATGGATCCGTCCACGCGACTCTCCCGACCTTCGCCGACTCCATGACTCACAGACAACGCCCAAAACGACTTCGGGCGTCTCTAATGTCTTCACCCCTCCTACTTCCCTCCCATCAGCGCCCTCGCCTACGCCAATTTCGCATATGTCCTTCCTACGTCAAATATTCGAAGCACGCGGGATATGCGCGAGAATGCACGATCCCGTATTGTGGATGGAATCACGCCAGAAAATGTCGGTACGTCCTCTTCTTTGTGACATGACGCTATGGAATCCTGATTCCTGTATCAGTTTTGCTTCAGATTTGGGTGCTCAAGGACCACGGGCAGCGCGTTCACGGCGGCCGTACAAACACATAATCGGAACTCGAGGTCGACTACTTACCTTCCAGCTACGACTTGTCAGCCAATACTTGGTACTCTAGCTGTCCGAATACTTGATCTTTTACCTCTTGAATTAAATCTCGTTGGCGCCGTGCCTCCCTTCCTTTGACTTTCCCTTTCCGTTTTATTATTCCTTGAGGCGTCGGACAGGCTCCCGGTCCACTGGACAAATTGGTCCGGCCATTGGATTCACATTAAAAAGGCTCAAACGTGAACGCGCCGAAGGGGCTAACGGAAACATCTGGGTAATGCAGCGGGACATTGCAAAGTACTTCAATGAATACAAAAGGAAATAAATACGTAAACTCCGAACCAGACTCTACTTGTTCCACCCCATACCTTTCACGTGCCAATGGAGACATGTCTCGAAGTGGACCCTCAGTACCTCACGTAGGATGGGCTCATTAGTGAGATCACATCTCGTGGGGTCCTCCCCCCGTTCTTGATCGTCCTTCTCCCGCATTTCGCGTTGCAACTTTGTCTCCGATTGACCGTGAGCTGGCAGGGGAAATTTGGATGGGCGGGCTGCTGCTAGCAACCACTGCCTGCCCACATTACAGCTGCTATGCTCGAAGCGGAAAATCTTTCCGTACCACCGCCCGTCTTCGAGCACCGGCCAGATACCGAACCGGTAATCATCAAACCACATATGGACTCGAGCGTCCATCAGTATTGTGTTATCGATCAAGTCCTTTCCACCGAGATCCCCCAGCAGTGCTAAGGCCTCCGTGCTAAACATCTTCTCCATCTGCGACAGTCCTTCAGTTGCTATGATGTACGGTGCGAACTCTGGGCTCACGTATGACTGGGCGCTCCACGCCAGAGGAAGCACATGCGCACACTGGAGTGCCGTCCAGTCTCGCCCTCGTGGCTCCCCGCGCTCCACGGCTAACTTGCCCGTCACGCGACAGCGGCCGTCCCTTGTTCGTCGGTCCCGTCGTGTTTTCTCGCTCTGCATAGTTATGAGGTGGCGTAAGAATTGTTCTGTGAACCAACTTGCCCGGTTTGGCGTGGCGGTCCCATTAGCACTCTGATTTGCGCTGCCCGGCGCAGTGACGGTGCGGGATGTAAGGGGCCACGTCTTCATAGTTGGAGTTGCCTCCGTCAGACGCTTCGAAGTGATTTGCTTAAACCATACATAGTGGCCATCTTCGACAACCGTGTGGGACGTGTCGCTCAGAATGTCTTTCGCGTCCTTCGTCAGCCTGACGGAAGGCAGGAAGTCATGAAGCTGGCCGCCCGCCTCACCGGGACCCGGGTGGAAGAAGGACCCTCGCGCTTTGAGAAGCACCCACTCCGCTGTCGCACAATTATTAGTATGTCGGCGAGAGCTGCAGCGCTGCCTACACGTCTGGGGGTTGTAGAGAACTTTTAAAAACTCCAACATCTCGCAGATCTCCAGCCTGTCGAACGTCGCAAAGCCTGCGCACCGATGTCAGCGATCAGTACGAACACAGATGGCCGCCCACAATGCTCACCTGCGACAATGCTTGCCTCGCCGCCTACACCAGTTTTGCTGCCCCAGATATGCACTCCCCGGCCACAGCTGTTTGGATAGCACCGTCGGTCGATCCGATTCGGGTAACCGTTCCACCCTTTAGGCTCCTTCTCGTGAAAAAACCAATTGTCCATCTCAACCTAGCAGTTGAAATCCTTGTGTTGGTCTTTCGATTCGAATCCGCAGGCCCAGGGAAGAGTATGCCGGCAAAACGGATATATCAATGTGACAATGACGATGATGCGATGTGATGTGACACACCGCGCCTCCACACCTTCCATAACATGCACTCGGACGAACCGCCCAATAGCTCGCCTTCCCGATTCGGTTTCTACCTCTCACCGCCATCTCCGCCTCGTGTGCCGGATGTCCTGATCTGTAGTGTTGATCCGCGCTTTCAAATTGTCAGCCTTGTGGCAGGTCTGTCTGTACATGTTTTTTCTGCTGCTCCAGCCATTTTAAACTCGTTCTACTTAGCACTCAGTACCGAGGTGACTCCCGTCAGCGCGCGTAATCTCTCCCGCTGGCTCTTCCTCCTTGCTCGAGGCTCTTCCTCCGCGAGACCGATCCGCCCTCCCGCCGTTTATCGACCTATAACCTTGGTCGGCGCCGACATCTTCGTCCGGTATTTGGATGGCATTGGCGCTGAGGCTTTTCCGTGTGACTCCGCAGAACCGCTGTCCCCCGGATGCTATGCCCTCTTCGTAGAAGATGCCCCGTATCCATTCCCTTTTGGCCTCCGCAATCGTCCATCTTCCTTTGCGGACACAGAACGGGCCTGGGATGTCCCAGACGACGATTTCCGTGCCGCCTATCGCATGACGGTGCGCTGTCTTCATTGCACACCGAACCTTACTTATGTCAACACAAGAATCCTATCCCAGATGATATTGCCAAGAGCGCTCGGGAGCGTGACCGCGGGGTGTGTTGCTTTACCGGTCGGCCCTCGAACTGTGTCAGCTGGGTGATTCCCCCTCTTCTCTGCAACGCTGTTTCCGTAAGTCTTTCTTTCTTTGGTGCGTAACGCCGGGCTCCCACTAATTCTCCACAGCCTCCCACATTTTCACTCGAGCAGTGTCTCTGTGTTGACAATGTCTTTACGATTTCGTCTGATCTTCTCCAAGCATATCATGCCAACCAAATTGCGGTTGATCCACAGGTAAAGAGGTTTACATGTCTCCATGTCGCATGTCCTGACTAAAATGAACTCCACAGGATGGATACCGTCTCGTCGTTTTCGGTGAATTTTCTGCTGTCACTTTCCTCACTCGACTTCGCTCGATGCCGACTTCCGGGCGCTTCTGGCATGCCAGTTTGTCATGGACTTTAGCTGTACGGGTGGCTGGTTGTGATCTTGGCCTTCAGATCAACTCCAAGGCCAGCAGCCTCCTTGAGGAGCTTACCTCGGACGGGGTCAACATGATACCACAAGGCCCTGATTGGGCCACCCCTGCCGGGCAGGAAGCCCTACGGGTCTTCTTCTGGGTTCGCGCCGGTTGCCCACTTCCATCAAGACAAGGCAATGGCTCAGGCCGTTCGGACTCACCCGAGAAACTCTCTGGATTCCCCGATCCGGAGGAAGACACCATTGTGACTCGCCACTTCCGTCCAAGCAGTGTTGCTCCCTGGCTTTGGTTTTTCGCATCAGGGCTATTACTACTATTGCTTTATTTAGTTCACACCCGCGTATTCAAGTCTTTCTAGCCCCGCGTAGACTCATGTTTGAATGACAGTTTGGTACCCCTTGCACTCCTTCCAGCGTAATCTGTGTTCCCGGGGGGTATCTCAGTCGTTCGGTAGCTCCCCTCTTTGCACATTTGAGTCCACCCCGACAATCACAAGACTAAGACCGACACTGTGCATCCGGCGAAAATCAGTATACACGTTCTCAACGTTGGCTGACCTTAAGTTGGGTTGCGTCTTTGCCAGATTACGGGCACCCATAAAATCGCGGTCGAGTTGAAGGTATAATGAAGGTATAACAACTTTTTGTCTCTGCACTCGAGCGTTATTGGAATTGAGACGCTGCTTCGGATTTTGTCACTTCAATCCTCAGTTCCCGCACCTCATTGCAATTGCAATTGCACTTCCATGGATACACGCCTTCTCTGGATTAACTCGCCTCGCTCTGGTTCGCTGGTGACAGTATAACCATATCAGCCTTTTACACCCTCGAAGGCACTGGTACGGACCTCGCAGGGGATTGTCAAGCCTCTTCCGAGCCACTCAGCCTTGCGTCGTTTGCTCGTGGCTCCAAACCTCCAACCGAGTATCCTCCAACCTGCCGATCCGCGCGCAGTGAATTCTCCGTAGCATCCCGGGCCAGGCTCAGCCGTTGACCCGCTGCATTCTGTGATGCTGTCCGTTGCTCACCTTGGTTGTTATGCCATTACCATACTTTTTGCACCTTCTGACCGAGTTCTTTGGAAAGAACCCTGTATTTCCTGATTCCTTTCCCGATTCCCTGCGCATTCTACCGCGCGCGGCCAGGCCTGGCCGCTGCTCACCCATTGTCAACGTCCGCCACGAGTCGAGCCCGCGCACGAATTCAGGTCCGTATCATCCGTCTTCGAGTCCGTCCCCATCACCTCAACTTATTCAATTAGCCTCCCCGTCTGGGACGGAGCCGATGCATCTCGGATCTGCCACCATTTGTTCCCTCTCCGTGCACCCGTCTCGTGCCCAGTCAATCACCGACCGACCTTTCGTTCCCCCGCGCCTCCTCCATTCCCGGACACTGCGTGACTTGTTTTAGATTATGTGGCGACAATCTGAGGTCAGGGAGGTGCGTCCTCCGTTCTCTGGTGTGTTCCGGGTTTGGCCGAGATCCCGCCGCTGTCCGCTGGCTATGGTGCCGCGCGTCCCCCGGACTCGTTCATCACGGAACGACGTGTCGATTCTCGATTCTCGATTCCGTTTCCGTTTCTTGATTAACCCGGTCTCAGAATCGGCCATAATCGCCTACTCTGACCGTCACTAATATGGATGGTTTTTCAGATGGAGTCGGGCTGGTGGCCCGCACGATTCTGTCCGCGCTCGGTGGACAACATGCGTGACGTGCAAACTGATTGGCGCGTGTTGTCTGACAAAAACTTCTTACTATAAGTTATCGGAGGGGAGAAAAGGCTAGGAGAAGCATGGTAGAGCTCCCAGTAGGTGAAAAACTCCGAATTCTGCTTCCTACTTGCTTCAGGACATGCCAAGACAATATTTCCACCTAAGTTCAACCAAAAGGTGTCTTCAAGTGGTCTCGGAGTGAGATTCAACAAATTTCTGGAGGTCTACTTAAAGGTCTAGCAGCATTATAGATAGGTTCTGGGACCATCGCATGTACCTCAAACATTAAAATCAAGTCGTTATCAAGTCATTATAGGGTCTCGGTAAGCGGCGGGAATGCCGGGGGGAGCGGCCCGGCGCCAGGGGTGGGAAACACCTTCCCTATATAGCAGGGGGGGAGTCTAGGTCGGGCTGAAAAAAACTTATCGACCCCTCTTCCGACTTTCGAGTCCCGAGTTCCCCTTGGTACGTGCTTGGCTCTCACTCTCACTGTCCGACCTCGGCGGTGAATCAGGTGACCGTTGTTCCCCAGAGATTATACTGCTCAAAACAAGGTCAACGGACAATTTCTGGCTGCTGGAAAGAAAGATTAATGGCTCTACGAAGGTAACGTACCAGTAATATATGCTCAAAACCCAAAAAGTTGAACCCACTGACCATGGTTGGATAGTTCCCTCAAAAATACCGTTTATAAACGGTTTTAAACGGTTTATTAAATGTTTACTTACCGTTTCCATTTAATTTGAGCTCCAGTCTAAACGAAAACTAAATGGTTGGAGCCTTACCTCACAATAACAATCCTCCCTCCGCTCAGACAATTCGGGCCTCAGTCGATCCGGCCGCCGTCTGGAACTTGTATCGAGTCTTGCACGATAATATCCACTACGAGCATGGCACATACGGATACTGGAACACCGTCCTGCACGCAATACTAAGGCTCCAACTGTTTCCATTTATAAACGTTTAACGAATAAAACCGTTTATATTTTCGCTTAATTTAGGCAGGCCTCTAAACGATAAACAAACAGTTTATAAACGATTAAATGGTTAATTTTCCCGGCCTGTTCTCAGCCGAGGATTGCAAGGTTGAGCTCACGGGAACAGGATGGCAGGCCAAACCACCATGTTGCACATCGGGGTTCAGGTCCTAGTACACCTTCTGCACTACAGTGTGTGCGCCAGCCCGTCACATCAGCGGCACTCCTTGGCTGGCCTTCCCTTCCAGGCACGTAAGTGAATGTGGGCTGCGGTTTTCTCTCTCATTATGACTAGCCCTGTCGGCCTCATATTGATACACCAACAAGAAAGAATGTGTGTATCAACTTTGAACATTAGGTTCAACCGTGGGAAGGTCCTTTACTTGCCCTGATTATACTGCATACCAGGGAACTGCTCCTCTTCGGGCAGTCTAGGGGTCCATCATGGTGATGAAGGTACCACAAACCACAAAATGTATTAGGGCTGGGGATTTTGTGCCTTGATTCCTTCCCCGCTGTGCCAATATACTTATGCATTGGGGGCCCCAGAAAAAAACCATTTATAAACGGTTTTTTTAAACGGTTTAATAAATGTTTACTTACCGTTTCCGTTTAATTTAGGCTCCAGTGGGTGACTTTCCAAGTATTAGGAGGCCGATCCGGGGGACCCCATTGCTATATTCCGCACCATACCTTCCCATCTCCCTTTTTTTTTTTTTTGGTCAAAAGCACATTTTCTAGGACTGCTTCTGCGACCCTTTGACTGTGTACACCCCGAGATACCATTGGCATTTAATCCTCCACCATAAATACTGTGGGGGGAGCACGATCAAACGACTGCCGAGGGTATGGAATTCGGCGACAACATTGGTTTTTGTCCTAAAAAAGTTGGCTACCATTCGTTTTCAAAAATTCTGAGTAGACCAATCTGTTCCTATGACCCGGGAAGGACGTTCCACCGATTTTCAGCCCAAACCCGGAAGTATTGGTAAATATCCTATTCGGGAATGTTGCCTGATGGAAGGTTGTCGAAATTTGGCACAGACCTCGTGCCATTCCTCCAAAATCCTGAATTCAACCTGAGATATGCCCACCATCTGAATGCCCTGCTTCCAGGCTTTCAGAATCTACCATTCTCATATTTTTACCCTGCGTATTGAGGTGGTAATACATTTCCGAACGCCGGAAATGGCTTAATATTTTACGCTTTGACCGCTTTTGATCCCATCACCCCAGGCGACTGCCGTCCTCAGCGATCAAAACATCCTTTTCAATGACATGACTCTCCTTCTCTGCTTTTTCTCCTCACAAAGCACGACGTCACCTCCTACCTCAGGGCCTCAGTCAACCAAGGCCAACACCTCAGCCGGCTATGTCGGCGCTCTTGCCGCGCGCAGCCGGCATCGCAGGCGGCAGTCGGGATCAGATCGCCCGTTAGAGCCGACGATCAACGCCGACATCACGCCACGTTTCTTCTCTTTGCGAACGACCACCACGACGAGTACGACGCAGCGACCCACGACAACAGCGCCTACGCCACCCAGATCTGCCGCCCCACCGCCCACCCGCCTCCTCAGTCCACCCTCCGGTGACCTCAGCCGGCCCGATCCCGCCCGCCTCTGCGCCCCGCCCGCCTCTGCGCCCACGTCGGCGGCGCCTCTGCGCCCACATCAGCGCCGCCCAGCCCGCCCCAGCCGGTCCGCCCCACTGCCCCAGACGTTCGAGTCGCCTGCACGCCCGCCCTCAGTCGGCCCGGCCCGCCCCCAGTCGCCCCTCTCGCCCCAGTCGGCCTGCGCCACCACGTCCTCACTCCGCCCATTGACGCCCCCTCCTACGCCCTTTTGACCCCTAGGGTACTAACCCTAACCCGCCTTTCTGCCTCCCCATCCCACGCCCTCCCGTCCTGTCCCATCCCTCCCCGCTACGCTCCGCCACGTGCCGCCGACATCAAGACGCGCGGAAACGCAATCCCTCCCGCTCGCTGGGGCTTTCAGCCGTCAACGCCCCCACCCGCTCTACCTCTGCCGCCCCTCCCTAGCCTGCGACTTGGATTGACGTCGGCCCTCGTCGTCCCCGCCACGCCTACACCCCCCGATTTGGGCGCCACCCGCCGACATCCGCGCCAACCGTCGTCCGCTACCCATGCCCGCCCCGGCGACTGCGCTACCCACGGCCGCCGTTTCCTCTCGCGCCTCCCCGTTCCGCCCCAGCCCGCGCCGCATTCAGGGAGATGCTGAAAAGATAACGATGGAAATGGTATTCAATGGGACGAAACCTGGTGCGTGTTTTCATTTCCTTTGTGTTCCCCTCTTCCCTTTCCCCCTTGCCTCTCCCTCTCTCTCTCCCCCACCTCCCTCCCACTCCCCTGCGTGCCTCCGTCGATATTCGGCTCGACGACGCCCCGCGTCATCAGGCGCCGACGATATGGAGTTCTTAAAGAACTTCAATATCGTCGGTCTGTTCTTTCATCTCTCCACCGCGCGCTGCTGCGCCAGTCGAGCACGGTCCACGGCGTGTCAATCGACACGTCGCCGCCTGCTCGTCTATGCATGCACGCCGCGCGTTCCTGGGCGAGCCTCCTATTCCCACCCCACCTGCGCCATTCCCCCCGCGCAACGCTCCTCATCCCCAATGGACCCCTTCCTTCCTTCTCCCTCTTCCCTCTTGTGATAGCACCGGTTTGTGAGCAGGGACGGACCAATCCCCGCCTTACGCGCGCCTACACTCAATGTCCCAGCAAGACCGACAATCGACGCGAAAACACATAGGGCAACGACAACCCCGGCTGCGAACCAACGAACCTGAGGACGATTGCCTTCTTTACCCCATTCGTTTCTCATTTATTTCTCTATTTCTCGACCGCTGATTCCAAGCTAACTCCCTTTTTAGGAAGGTACAAATTTGTCGATTGTGGCGACCGACGCCATCGCTGTACAGCACGAGCAGCGGTGAATCAACGCGCACTCACGCGTTCCACGCCGTTCGTGCGTGCAGAGGTGCGAAGGGCGAGCCCTTTTTATTGCACATTTTGGTCGTATTTTCTGAGCCAGCGTCTTCTTGGCAGAGGCGGGAGATCACCCCCAATCCCGTGTATCACCACCCCGAACCTTCCCTCAAGCACCTTCGTCAACGTTCCTTCTACCGCGGTCTAGAGCTACGCCGCAGCGACGCCGCGTACGGCTTGTGGAGGCCGACCGCTATCGCCGCCGCGGGTGCTGCTGCCCGTCGCGCATGCATCTCTCGCGCACAGGGGCATGCAGGAGTCCCTGGTGGCTGGCTCCGCAGACGGGGTGGAGATTGTTGACGCCGGCGTGGAGGGTGCGCGCGGGCACATAGATTCTTCACCCTCGACTAAATCCCTTTTAAGATTTGTATATATTCCGTTCATCTCACCCATTCTCTCTCCAGAGCTGAATACCCCCTTTGAATAAATTTGTGCCTAGGCAATAATGAGCGCGGAATTAGAGTCGAAGGACTAAAATCAGGAATCGACACAGAAGTGGTAGCGCACAGCAATTCCAATTGGACTTGAGACCGGTGCGGCATTCTCTTCTCGTGCGCGCCATTCGTGCTCCCTGTTATTTTGTCAATGCCCTCAGTAGTTCACAAATATTCTGCCTGGTCTAGGAGAGCGAGAGTTTGTGGGAGGCGGGTACGCGTACAGCTCAATTCCAAGCTTATTTGATGGCCCATTTTCAAGCGAATTTTGTTTAAGGGAATAAGCCCATGGTATGCGTTTGCTCCTATCTGACGAAGGGCTCGCTCAACCCGGTTCGATTCCGGGCGGGGTCTTGGAGCGTCCGGACACTAATCTTTTCTTGTTCAACCGGCAGACTTTTTAGGTCACGACGAAATCCTCTTCTCTACGGTGAATTTTCTACCCATGAACCTCTCTCTCAGGATTTGTCCCCGGAAACTCAACCACTTCTTCAGTGGCGGCAAACGATTTTGTTCCACTGGCAATGCGGCGCTTCTGTGCTGTACGCGCGTACAGTTATGTATTTGCCTTCTGCCTTGATGCTAACTATCTTAGCCAGACCCTAAAGCCCAGCGTTAACAATATTCTTCTGGAACGCAGTTTGAATCTGGGCCCGGTCTTCCGCGGTGCGCTGATTTTTGTGTCTTCGTTCCCCGCTGAATTTCCATGATGTGCAAGCAAAGTCAACGCCCTTGCCCTGCGCGGAAGGTTATTTCCCTGTCTGCACGTCGGAGTACGCATGGACTCGACTTAGGTCTCGAAATTATTCCTGCCTCGATGGAAGACACAGACAATTGACGTGCGAGTTCTTTTCACGCTTCCTCTGTAAATATTTCATCCCTGTTAGCGTCTCATGACCCCCCTGCGAAAACCTCGGCGCAGAGGCTTCAACCGCGTAATTAAATCCGTTGCGAGAGGTCAAATCTTTGTATCGATCTCCAGTTCCTCGCACATGCCGTTCTCATACTGGTCAAAGCCAGGAAAGACCACACTGTTCTTGCGTGTTTCTAGCGCGCACTGACACGGCCGTACATTCTCTGTCTCGAACATCTCGGGCCACGCAGTTTAGAGTGCGGGTATTACTCTTTTCTTTTTCTTCAGTCCTTGTCCACGGGGAGGCAGTTCAAGGACTGCGACAACGCGATTATCACACACACTCGCTGCAGCGAAACAACTCGAATTGTTTTCCACAAGATCACGACCCCACTCTACATACCTCCTCGCTCTGGCATATTTCTTCACTTGGGTGAGGTCTGAGCCTTTGCTCTTTTAGTAACATACCAGCCACGTATCCGCGCGGCCTCTGCTTTCCCTCGGATCCTCGTCCCTTCAATACACGTGACATTACATGTTGAACTCAGAAGGTCGGAATGATTCCCAACTGAGCTCTCCACCCAAATGAACTGAAGACTTGCGATGAAGGAAAAACACAAAGCGTGTGGAGTCTACCTATGGCCCGGCCTCGGTTCGAACGAGGTTCTTCCGAGTATGTATATAGATATAAACTCTTCTCTGACTACATCCAGATGCGTTCCAAGCGCCACCAGGCCTTATTGACCGAGCTTCAAACTTCGATAGCTAGCAAGTTTAATCATCCGTGTGAGTCCAAATTAACCGCCGGGAATGGATGAACATCCGTCCATGCTCAGTGCAATTCCTCTGCTTCCCCTCCGAACCGCGCGCGCCTTTTCCCGTAAACATCAATGAAGGTCAGCTCCATCCGAACGAACTGAAGAATCCTGCGGCAAGAAAAATCAAGGGCAAAAACGGGGTGGGACTTCGCTAGGGCCCGACCTTGATTCGAACGAGGTGCCCCGAAAATCTCACGATGTGGTGGATGGATTACACCAGGGTGCGTTCCAAACGCTACCGAGCCTTATTGCCTAGCTTCAAATTTCAGCAGTATCCCGGTGAATCAGTCCACTACACAGTAAATTCAGCCAGGTGGATCGGGAGGTCGAGCCAGGCAGGTGGGAGCGCAAAGAAAAGCTAGGGCGTCACGCAGTATTGGTGCCACTGCCGAGAGTTTCGGGTGAACAGTTTAGGGTCAATAATTTCAAGAGCTTCCACGTCGTCCCTCAGAGAAACCTCTGCTGTGGTTTAACGGAGTTCAAGTTAAAATTGAGTTCGAAAACAACAGAAAAGAATAAGCAGCACCTTCGCGCCACACCTATGCTTCTCATCCGTAAAACCAGCACCGGTTTCCAAAGTTCTTTAAGCTAGATTTTGGCCAAGAAATGGAAACCGGCACCGGTTTCTTGGATGAGAAACAGAGAATACAGCCCTCTTATGCTCATCTGTTTCACAGAGGAGGTGGCACGGATGGATCGATCATCACCTTCGATGACCCGGTATGTGATCTCATTCCATATAATGTCACTGACATTTATTGTAGGAAACCAGCGCACTGACCGTATATCCAGCCGCGTTGTGTCATTGATCATTTAGCTGTCTGCAAGATTCATCCCGCCTGGATAAGAAGCCAAGTCCCATCCAAAACGCTTTCAGTCCTGACATCATTTCCACTCAGGACTCCCAAGCAGCACAAGAGGTCGACCGTCAGGAACTGCAAGTTACAACGCTACTTCGCGGGTGAGCAGGCTGATTATGCCGAGTCAGTGAGTCCGAACTATTCCTGCGATGATCAAGATTCTGGCGTGGCGATTTTGAGAGCATATCGACTAGCTACCCGAGTCTGAGTCAGGCCTTTGAACGCCGGAACTAACCTGACACTTGTTGCAGGGAAATGTTTCAACCACCGCGGAATTGTTGCACCTTCAGCCTATGCCTGTTTCCGAGCCAGGGTATTTATCTCGGCGGCCTAATTTGTTTATGAGTTGCCTTTTACAGGCAACGTCGTTGAGCCAGAAGCAGAGATGCTGGACTTCTCTATTCCCCGTAACATACAAGTGCGTCTACCTGGTTATCTCTGCATTATTTTCGAAACTCTACCTTACAGACTCTCCGCCTCGTTTGCGCTACTCCATATTACCAACCAGACTCCGGATTCAACGCTTCATCCCTCGAAACTCCATCCCGGAAGACGGGCCCATTCTTCCCCAAACCGAGGTGCGCGCCCATTCTCTCCTTGTTTCAACTGAGCAAAGTATGCTCAATGGCACGCCCTTATATCATTGACTCAGACTTTCGGTCCTAATTTGCTTTGGTGCGTCTCTGGTTTGATTTAACCCAAACCTCGATTGAGGTACATTAGCTGTTGATCTCGATTGGTTCACTCATATCTTCACCTGGGTCTACTCTGGATCTAGGTGCACGGCGTGGCTTTCGTCTACGTTGCTCCCTGCGACTCCTTCGCAACCGTGTACACGAAACTTCACCGTGTCTACCTGATGTTTTCGCCTGGAACCGTGATGTGACCTGACTCGACAATCCCACTCCGCGTCGAGTTATAAATATTCTGTGGTCACGACTTCGCCGAATTTTCGTCACGTTTCATTGGTCTTTTTCGCTAGTTTTCTGGATGGTCGTCGTCGGGGAGTGCGGCTACGACTTCGCCGACCGTTCGGCTCGTCCTCCCATATGCGCGATGTGGGCTGCGTGCTTTCGCGCATCTCGGAGGACATTGCCTCGTTTGTTTGATTCTCTCGCAAGACTTTTGGGTGCTCGTCGCTGGGAAGGGGTCTTCAACGACTTCGGGTTTTCTCCAAGATGGGTAACGCGGTGCACGGCTTCAGGATGAGCTGCTTTGGAAGTGCGCGCGTCGGCACCCGCGCTTGTTTGGGCGGGGAGCGCGCATGCGCGACCTTAGTGATGTTGGGGCTTGCTCTCCAAGATGTCGTGCACGGCGCCTTGGTGCGTTGTGGAGGACGAACGTGGGGTGTGCGTGCGTCGACCCCCGCACTTGGTTTGATTTTGTCACATGTACTTTGCGTGCTTGTTGTCGGGGAGCGGACTTGGGCAACTTTGGCCGACTTCATGACTTCGTGCGCTGAGCCCTTTTGGGTGCGTTATCTGCTCGTCTTTTAACATTGCCTCCCGATTTCCTCTCTTCTTCAATTCTCATTTTCTCTACCTCCTCTTCACACCCGTATCGTATACTGACTAAATTATTTTCCTTCGCAGAACCCTCACTCGCACCAACGCCCACTCCGCCCTTCCCTCCCCGCACGCACGCCGAGCACGCACTACACGCTCGCCTCCTCTCGTGGGTTAGGGTTCCCGACGAGCCCGACCGGTGATTACCTGCAGAATATATTTGTTGCTCATTACGTTGGGAAAAAAAAGCGTCCCGTCCGAACGCAGAACTGAACGTTCAGGTTCAACATTCGGCACGTGGTCGAACCGAACGCGAGTTTCAGGTTCTGCATTCAGAGCAAAGTGCCCTGAAGTCGAAACCCTCCCAGCACTAACCCGTAAGAAAGAGTACATCTCAACCTAAACCTGTAAAGAGCGTTATTACACTTTGAGAATCAAGTTCAAACCTTACAACTACTGATACACCCAACCTGCTCGCCACTGGTTAATATGGACGTTCCTTATGAGGCCGACGTGAGCCACAGGCAAGAAAATTCGAAATGCAGCGACCAGAATCAGAACAGGATAAACGACAGCGGGTCAATGGTGAACCAGGATGCCAAACTGCGCCGCATCAACGCCAGATCATATTATTGGTGGATCCTCTGTGTTAAAGGAAAAGACATCGAGGTCGTTTACACCAAGGGTCCTGGGACACACCGATGAGCTGTCACTGGTACCCAAAGCACCACTGCCGACATTCTACAGTACATGGGCTACTATACATCTTATAACGTCCGGGACGAGTGGATCGACTCCAACAGTGAACATTGGAGTCTCAGGCTAGTAGCTGATGACAGTTGTGGTTGTTGTGAGAAGAGGAGGTGCAAAAAGTTGATATCTCTCTTTCCGTGTCTGAAGCCTTTTGAACTCCGACGGGGAATCACCGCGTTTTGGCGCCTTTCAACCTTCTCAGGCATAGTGCTCTTGTTGGAATTATATTCGCAGTAATCACAGTCAAGGCAATCAAATGATATTAATGTGGTAGATAGGTTTTAGCGGTTCTCAAGCTCCAGTGTGCTTCTCAGGTACATCAGCTCCTCACAGGTCCCCCGGTCGCACTTGTGGCCAACTGTGGCCAAACCAAAATCGACAAAGCATGGAGTGCCGCCTCGACGACGTACGACATTGCGTGGCTCGGGGTCCCCGTGCACAACACCTTCCGCATGGATCTGGACAAGGGCAAGGTAGATTCCGATTCTGGGAGGCATTCAGCAAGGTATAGAGGATGGTGGTGACGATCTGACCTTTCTGAAGCGGTCAAGAAAATTTGATCCCAGCTCTGTCCGCCACACCCAAACGATTTCCCCGCATCCTCGATGACCATCGCCACCCATCCTCGTTCATGAGCCGGTGCCATGAGCGCGATTAGCTTAGGCACAACGATACAGAGGCGAGCTAGTTGACGATAGGCCGCTAGCTCGTTGGCCACAAGTTGGAAGTTCGGCTGCTTGACGATCTTCAGTACGACTGGGAAAGGGATTTCGTCTGCTACGATCAGCGACGCGCCGAGTACCATCGCACTAGCTCCCCATTGAACTGCGTGTAAAATATCCAGATGTGCGGGTTTGTGCGCGTGTACATGCGGGAGGCAAATGTCGTCGACCTCTGGAGATGTCGGCGCCGTCGACAAAGAAGCCGTATCAGTGGCTGAGTCATCTGAGACCGGGGCTGGCGACTCGGTTCGCGCCTCCTGCGGGGCTAAAAGCTGTTCGGAAGTGATCTCTACCAGTCTCCTGGTGGGATTGAAGACGCTCGGGGTCCCACAGTGGCGCATCGTCTAAAAGGATGATTAGGGTGCGTTTCATGAAAATGAGAGCGAGAAGGACACACCATACTCGAAAATCGTCCGTAGGTGTTAGAGCCGTTGGACGGAAGGTTGTTTTGAGCGTAGTAGCCACTATGCCCGGCGCCACCGTGCCTAGACGATCTAGACGAGGAAGGATCCCGTCCGTGACCGCCCCCACCCCGGCCAGCTCCGCCACGACTTTGTCCCCCGGCTCCACCACCAAAGTTTCCGCCGCCAGAGGGACCGCCATGGTGACCATCTCGTGAGGATTGGAAAAAGGTGGGTACTGCAACAGATAGCAGTGGCTGCAACACTGACCATGTCCCGGGGATGCTGCGGGGATCGGGCAAATCGGGGTAGGGGGTTATTTCAGGTGGCGTCAAGAGCGCGAACAAAAGTGCGACGGCCGAGACACTCGCTGTATTCTCCTGGCTAAAGAGATTGAGTGGGGACGATATCCTCACTCCTGGGACTTGTTGTCCATTGACGCTTGTCGCGGCTACAGATTCCGTGTCAGCCGTAGTGTGGATATTTATGCCCGCAGGCGCGCTCACCCCTAGATGTGAGGAGCATTCTCGTTCCGGTGAAAATGACGCCATAACGACAATCGACGCCTTTAAGCCTCGAAATACTGGCCTGCTGAAGGCCAATCTATATTACGGCGAAATTGGATGGTCAGCGGAGCATATACAAAAGCTAGCAAAGAACCTTCTTGGCTATCCCGCGCCCATCGCCGAGGTGGCCTCCGGGGAGCACGGTGGTAATTCCCAACGTACGTGCTTGGTGGTCAAAAACAGTGGTCGTCTTCCACTCAAGGGCAAGGGCGGAGATGACGACATCATATATAATGCAGGCAAATTTATCGCCCT